>ML782570.1:97064-157348 GCA_009831015.1 Picea engelmannii | reverse complement strand
CTTTTTAATTTTTTTTTGTTTTTCTTTAATTCTTTTTATTATATAAATTTGTTTTTTAATTTTTATTTTTTATTTTTAAATTTCAATTTTGTTATTTTTAAAGGATTTTGGTAGAGATGTACTCAAAAGAAATAAACAAAGTTTCCAAGGTACTGAATGTTTATGGACCATACGAAGGGAAACTCCCTTTTTAGGATTCCCTTATTTCCTCTAAGTTGTTGATTTTAGATAATCTAATTATGGCTAGAGATTTAAATTTTACTCTAAATCAAGGTGAAGTATGAGGTTCATCAACTTGTTATGATTCTCAGGCTGAACAATTTCTAACTCTTCTCAAGGATGCAAGTTTAGTGGATCTTCTTCCTATTGACATTAAGTTCACTTGGGTCAATAATCATTATGTCATAGTTGTAGTCTTGAAACATCTCAACATATTTTTAATTCACAATCAACTTTTTCTTAGAATGGGGAGAATGCATTCATGGGTTGATGGAATGCGTTGCTTGGACCATTTTCCAATTTGGCTTGAATTTGAAGATTCCTCTGACAAACTAGGGATCCCATTTAAGTTCAACCCTCCTTGGATACTTGAATAGGAATTTGTCTCTATGGCTAAGGATAATTGGAGGTCATTTAATCCCATTATAGGTCTTTCTGCTTGTCGACAATTCCATGACTCCTTAATGGATTTGAAACATATTGTCTTAAGATGAGAAAGTGGCTGCCATCAACAGAGAGATAGGTATTTAAAATACATAGACCATAAACTCGAAGGTTTATTTTTCATCTCATAAAGGAATTATTGTCTCGGATGATGTGTTAAAGGAAATAAAAGAATTGGAAATACACAAAACCAAGTTATTTCTTGAGGAGGAGATGGAATGGAGGATGAAGAGCCATGTGACTTGTGTTAGTGAAGGTGATAAAAACTTTAAATTCTTCCACAACTTTGTTGCACACCACAAAAATGAGAATACTATCTAGGATTTGATAGACGAGAAAGGTCGAAGAATAAATAAGTTCAATGAGATGGAAACTATGGGGGTGCGACACTTTAAAGGACTTTTCGACAAGGATAATTTTAACAATGGAAATTTATATTAAAATTTAGAAACATGGGATAATCTTACTATTACTTTAATATGAAAAATGTAAAATGTTTGGTGATAGTTTTGTAAAAATATTCAGATTTATAAGGATTTTATAAAGTTTCTATAAAATTTTGGCAATTTTTAAGGTAAAATAATTTTATTCAATGGAATTTTGGTGAATCATTATTAGAAAAAATTGGAAAATCATTTTTTGGGAAAAAAAATGGAAAATTATCCCATTGGAGAAATTTATCCCCTAAAATCATCTATTCTTTTCTAAGATCAGAATCGTGCTAATATTCTAGAAACGATGGAAGTGATTAGAGCCTTTCCCAAAAGTTTTAATGAACAAGGTATTTTTGAGTTTCTCATAGAGATTTCAGAGGAGAAGTTACTTCTAGCCTTAAAGACTTTCAAGAAGGACCGTAGCTCAGGGCCTAATGGGTGGATGGTCAAATTTTTTGTGGCTTTCTTTGGTGTTTTTGGGGATGATTTACTTCATGTTGTTGAGGTGATTCAGAAAAATGGACAGGTTCCCATAAATATAAATTCAAATTTTATTGCATTCATCCTGAAGGTGGACCACCTGGTAGGGTTTGGTGACTTCAAGCCTATTTATTTGTGCAACATGACCTACAAAGTAGTTGCAAAAATCATATCTCTAAGAATAAGGCCCCTTCTCTCTAGTGTGATTTCAGATGAATAATGTTGGTTTCTACAGACAAGGAATATACATGAAGCGATTGGCTCGACAAAGGAAGCTATGCATAGTATAAAAACAAGGAATTAGTCATCATTTGTTCTGAAAGTGGACCTTTCAAAGGCCTATGATAGATTCTGATGGAATTTTTGCAACTCCTTCTCTTGCATGTTGATTTATCGTATTATATAATGAAATGGATAATGGGTTGCATCACTAGTGTAAATTTTGTTGTTCTAATCAATGGATCAACCTCATAATGTTTCAACCTTGGGAGGGGTCTTCTTCAATGATGTCCCTCGTCGACTTTTTTTTATGGTTGTAGAGGGACTAAGTCAACTATTAAATCTTGTTGTTTTTTCCAAAATATTAAAAGGTGTTCTTGTGGGTAGTTCACTTTGTATTTCTCATCTATTATTTGTAGATGATGTTATGATATACTTTATTTCGGGGAAGAAGGTGAATTAAGGAGAAACTTCAAGATACTATATCTCTTATGTGTGGGCATGGGGATGGAAGTCAATTACCTCAAATCAATAATCTATTCCCATCATGTGAACATGGGATATATTTCAGCGACATACCTTTTGTCCATTTGATAACAAATCTCTCGACCTTGGTTTAAAGTACTTAGGGTTTTTTATAAAAAAAAATAACTATACAAAATATGACTGGCACATGTTAATAGCTAGAGTGGAGACACACATCAACTTTTGGTGTAACCCTTGGTTGTCATGGTGTTGTCATCTTGTCCTCATCAAGTCATTGATTGAAGCTACTCCAATATTTTGACACCTCCTTCCATATATTCCTAAAGTTTTATTGTAGAAGATCATGCACCTATGTTGCAACTACCTATGGAGGAGTTCTGACACACATAAAGGAATGCACCTAGTTGGTTGGAAGAAAATTTGATTTCCTAAAACTCAGGGAGGTTGAGGATTAAAGGACAAATGATTTTTGGGAAGGCACTTGCTGCAAAGTAATTTTTATTGGTCATTTCACAGAACAATATTTGGAGCTGGCTACTTGTCGACAAATATATTACCCAAAACACCTTGTTATACTAGATTCACACAAGGAACAAATCCAAATCAAATGTTTCGAATCATTAGAAGGATTTAATGTTGTCATTTCCTCTTATTGGAAGGTTCTTATATTGGAGGGTCGAAAATGGTTTGCAAGTTTGTATTGGAATGGATGGAATCATGGGTTGTAATGACTTAGTTTACCTATAAGATAGTCTAGTTCAATTCCTACAAAAAAATGGCTATACTACCTTGAATAAAATTGGGAATGTGAAAGATTCATCAATCTGGAACCAAGCATGGCTTGGAGTGGAACAATTAGGTATTCCTCGGGCTTGGGAGGAGGAATGGAAAACATATATTGCATAATTATCTTGGGGACATATTTTTCTGATTGACAAGCCAGATGAGATCATATGGTCATTCAATTCATCAAGGGGTGAGTACTTAGCTAAACTAGGATATCATTCATAATTAGTTGATGTTGATGAGACCTGATCTTCTTGGTGGAAAAATACTAGAAATAAGAGGCACCTCTAAAATGTCTCTTGTTTATGTGGTTGATTTTGGACAATAATGTTCTGACTTGGGACAGTTTCAAAATAAAAAAATTCAGGGGCCTAGTATCTATTTTCTTTGTCGTTCTCATGAAGAAACCTTTCAACATATGTTTTTTTCTTTTCCATATACTTGATAGGTTTGTCGTATTTTACAATGAAAGATGAAGATGCATGGGATTTGGAATAAAGAAACAGTAAATGGATTCTTGGAAGAATACTTTTCTCATAAATAATACAAGCCTTGGATATAATCTCCTTTCATGGTTTGTTGAGGAATTTGGTTGGCTAGAAAATCATCCTTATTTCGTTTAAAATTCATCCCTCCAATCATATTCGTTACTCTGATTGAAGCCAGGTTAAATCAAGATAATGCAAACTTTCCTACAAAGAAACAAAGATGTATTGAGCCACTCAAATTGAGAAAGGATTCCCCTTGGTATTTCTTTGATGGGGCCCATCAAGATAAATATAGGATATGGGGAGCGGGTTTCATACTCTATCTGAATGATAATGTTTATTACAGGTTCAAAGCCAATATAGGAGTAGGCTCAAATAACTGGGGAGAATTGATGTCCTTATTCTTCCTCCTGGAATGTGTTGTTACAAAAAATGTGGAAAATTTTAAGATATCTAGTGACTCATCTTTGGTTATTCGTTTTCTTAATGGATTGGCTCATATAAAAATCTTTCTCTTGCAAATATTTCCAGCCAAATTCAATGGATACTACAATTTTTCACTCATTCAAAAGCTTTCCATATCTTTAGGGAGTTGAACTCATAGGCCAATTCATGATCAAAACAAGGATTATCTCTAGAGGAGGGCCACTATGAAATTCAATGCTTTAATGATGGCTTGGTACAATCAACATCAGGATTATCAAATGAACTTTAATGTCGGTCTTGGATTTAACAAAAGGAATGTTTAATTTTTTTTACATATCCCTTGTTTATGATAGACAATATAGATTTTGACTATTAATTTTGATATGATCTTCTGACTGTAAGTACATAATGGATGAGGCCAAAACTATAGTTTCTTGATGCATAGATAGACATATTATGTTTTTTATGAAGCTCAAACCTCCATTATTAGATATGGATATATGTTGATACAAAATGTACTTATATTCTTCTTGAAAAATAAAGTATGATTTTTTCTTTGGGAAAAAGATTATCAATAAAAATTCATAAAATAAACAAGATTATCCACCTTAGTTGTAAACTTCGAAAGGGGTCTAATGCAAGTTCGATATTAGTTTATATATGGGAAGTACTAGGGACATCCTTAACCTGATTGTGATTTTGATCCATAAAGGCAAGCAATGAAGTCAACTATTGACTTCATCGTTTTCTTATTGATAGCCCAAATTCACATTCAATTTACATTTGGGAAGGCTACTAGAGAGTAATATTACTTGGATATAAACTAGCAATAAAACGGGATAAAGTAAACCACTATGTGCTTACTAACATATTAGTATAAAAAAAAAATGTGTTACTTTCTATACATGACTAAAATCCAATAGGTCTAGGAATTACACATTGAATGGTAAAGGACTAAACATTTGAATAACTTTAGAGCGGTCAAACATGAACAAACATGCATCTCCATGATTCACATGCATATGAACTTTCAATTATTGTGGATTGAATTTGAATAAATTTGAAGGAAAGATGCAAGTTCCCTTGATAATGTTGGAAAAGATGAAAGAGGAACATAGAGGGGTGCAACAAGATAATAATATATGATCAAATCATTTTACAAATGGTTAGAATTCTATATCTTCCAGAGTGGTATCTCACTAGTGGCTTAGGCCCCCCCGAGAGGGAGCCTTCTTCGCCTTCCACCTAAGCTATGCAAGAAGAACCCAAAAACAATCTGAGGGAACAATAAAGATTCATAGGGTCTTTCTTTCCAGGTTCAGGTAGTCTGCATCTTCACAGACATGTCTATTTCACCGAGTCTCTCTCCGAGACAGTGCCTAGATCGTTACACCTTTCGTGCAGGTCAGAACTTACCCAACAAGGAATTTCACTACCTTAGGACCGTTATAGTTACGGCTTCCATTCAATGGGGCTTCGGTCGTTGGATTCCCCATCATCAGGTCACCAACTTCCTTAACCTTCCAGCACTAGGCAGGCGTCAGCCCCTATACATGGTCTTACGACTTTGTGGAGACCTGTGTTTTTGGTAAACAATCGCCCAGGCCTGGTCACTGCGATCTCCTAAGGAGGCACCCCTTCTCTCGAAGTTACAGGGCTATTTTTCCAAGTTCCTTAGAGAGAGTTGTTTCGCGCCCCTAGGTATTCTCTACCTACCTACCTATGTCGGTTTCAAGTACAGGTACTCATTTGTTAAAGGTCATTCGAGCTTTTCCTGGGAGTATGACATGGTTTAATTTAGCGATGTATCGCTTGGTACTCAAGCATTGGCTCGAGGCATTTTCTCTACCCCTTCTTACCCTGAAAAAAACAGGGTCACCTTGCGTCCTTGAACCAATAACCATCTATACATGACTAAAATCCAATAAATCTAGGAATTACACATTGAATGGTAAAGGTGATGAAGTAAAGATTTGAATAACTTTAGAGCGATCAAACATGAACAAACATGCATCTTCATGATCCACATGCATATGAACTTTCAATTATTGTGGATTGAATTTGAATAACTTTGAAGGAAAGATGCAAGTTCCGTTGATAATGTTGGAAAAGATGAAAGAGGAACATAGAGGGGTGCAACAAGATAATAATATATGATCAAATCATTTTATTAATATCCGCAAATGACTAAGGATAATTAAGGATAATACAGAATCGATATTGTAAAATGATCAATACCATACGCCAAGGTATTTGCAAGTACGTTAGAAGGTTTACATGAAAGTGGATTATAATATCTCTTTATATATGAGAAGATGCATCAAGTTGCCACTAAGTTATTATCAACCATTGAAAAAATAATGATATGGTGAACCAATGGAAATTAACTATCTATAGGAAATATATCTTATTTTCCATGTTAAAAATTTTCAAAAAGTGTTATCACAATCGATAAATCATAAATACATTTCCTAGTTATATATGTTCAAGAAGTAAAACAAAAAATGCATGATGAAAAGGTATGCATTTTACGGATCAAAGAAAATAAAAGAATATCTTGTGGAATGGCCAAAGAATTTTCTTAAAGGAGCAACATGGGAATTTGCTAATTTTATGTAAAGAGCTGACCTCATTGAAGTTAATGAGTTATATGTGGCGAAGAAATGTTACAACCCAAATAACTATGCTTGAAAAGAATCCAATGATTGATGAACAAGAAATTGAGGTTGTGTTTAAAATAATTAATTAAGGCCTTGATACGAGATCAATAATTCACACCATTATTAAAAGGCACATCTCACTTCCGCTCAAGATTCCATGTTAGCGTAGCCCATTTCATATCAAATCAATAGGACTCCATAGGTGGTGCATGTGTACATTTGCATGGTTTCAAGTTTACAATCATATCTAGGGTTAAACATTTTATATATATAGCCTTCATTGACATCATTTCCTATCATTCTCATTCTTTATTGATCTACTCAAACATATATTGTGCTATATTTAGGAATTTTGGATTTATAACGAGAACAACTTCATCTATGATTGTTACACTATACTTGTGATGACATTTTTGAGATATTATAGTGTATTCATGTCATATTGATAATTTGGTAAGGGAGAAACCCCTACTTTGTTGCAAAAACATGCATTTTTATACCATAACATGTGTACTAAAATCCATATTAATGAAATGATGATGACAAAAATAACTTTTTTCTCATTTTATTGGACAAGAATTACATAATGTCAAAATGAAAATGTTTCATTGCACATAAATAGTCATGTTTGTCAACATGCCTTCCCTTTAGTATCACGATGAGCATTAATTTTTCAACTCCCAATAAGCATCATCCAAAATAATGAAGAAAAGTATAAAGGAATAAAAAATTGATTGATTTATGGTTAGGGAAGCAACTTCTCCAGCATCATCCAAAATAATGAAGAAAAGTATAAAGGAATAAAAAATTGATTGATTTATGGTTAGGGAAGCAACTTCTGAATAGTTTTTTTATAGAAAGAATACAATGAAATATCATAAAGGAAGTACCAAGTATACTATTTTCAACAATATCAATTGTGTTTATAGTTTTATCATCTCAGATTAATAGAAGCACACATACACGTTCTTGAGAGTCTCCTTGTGGCAATGGCGTTGTGTTTTTCCTTATAAGATTTAGTTTTTGATATATCAACAATCTAGTAATGAATACCAAATGATGTGCTTCAAGTATAGCATGGTAGATCTCGTCCCATAATTTTTCATGTTCAAACACATTTCCACCATCTAACCATTCCACTATCTAATTGAATATTAAGAAGTAAATCATCAATAGTATGAGTATCTTGATAATGGAAACCATCCCACCCTACAAAGAGGGAAATTAGTGTTGGGAACCCCACAATAATTAGTGATGACACTAGCAACATATTTGCAGAAGGATTTAGTTTCTGTTCGAAATAATTAAACTAACAGTCTCAATGCATTATGAGACATAGGAGGTTTATCACAAGAATTAAACATGAGAAACAAGTCCTACACCTTATCACCATTCAAAAATTTATGCATAGAGATCACCACAGTTTGTATGTGCAAACCACCAAAAAAATCATCAGAGAATTACAACCATTACTCATTGACTCCAATAATTCCACACAACTTTAGGGATCCATAGTGAAGAGTCGAGTGATTTCAAATGAAATTGTGCCAATAAAATTTTGATTCCACAAATTACAAGAAAAATCAAGCTTCATTGTTAAGAACCTTGCTAAGTATGGATGAAATTGTTCCACTATAACCCTCATTTTCAAGAAATCTAGGCAAAATAGCTCCAAAAAAATCCACATTCTAGCAAATTGGAGTGAAAGGAAAGATCCAACATGTTTCACAAATTGTACAAGGAAAAATAGCTCTAATAAATCCCCATTCTAGGAAATTTGGGCAAATGGGAGGCCCCAACATGAATTATATACGGAAAAAGGTAATTTCATCATTGTCCTTCATAAATATGGGTATGCTAATGCATTCATATATAATTTTTTAAAACTAACTTTAGGGCTAGCTATTATAAAACACCATTATAGAAATAATTCAAGCCTTCAAAATTTCAAACCCTATAATTTAGCCTATGCAAAAATTTCACCCCTATAATTTTCCATGTTAGTGAGTAAGACCTCCTTTTATTTACTCACTGCATATTTTTAGATGTATGTATTTGTAAGCAAATGATCCAAGCAAGGAATGAGACATTTAGAGGTCAAGAAAAGGATCAAATCTATTCAATAACTTTTTGAATGAATATTAATTAGTGATAATGTCGATTACAAATGTAATTAATTATGTTTTGTCCAAAGAGAATTTTAAGCAGTGTCTATTGATTTGAGACATCTTGGATCACATGCAAATTTATAAGAGATGTTTCAACATTACACATGGCTCCTCGATTATCTTGAAAATCCATGAAGCCTCTAGGCATTCTCAAGTAGTGTGTGAATCAATAATTCACCCTCAGGTAGCCATGAACACTTAGTGAAATCACTAGGTTTGCACAACCTCTGTGTAGCATTAGATACCATCTTTAAAATTAGAAACTATCGAGTGGGTTGTTAAGGACCAAATTGCATCATTTAGAGTTGTGCAACAACACAAGCATCCATCATGATTCAGTTAAACATTTTCTCTATAAATGTCCCCGCTAAAGCTGATAACTTAAATCCCTTTATGTTATTAATGAAGGAATGCTTATACCAGCATTTCTAATGAACTATTGATTGGGGCCTTATCTGAACATTGTAGGTCTATTTTGACACTCTAAGGTAAGTTATTTGGAAATTTTTCGTCCCCAAAAAAACACTCTTTTGATATTTTAAAGTTTTTATTTTTCTTTTCCTTTTACATGGACATTAGATTGTAAGCAATACATTATACTATTTTCAGAGGCATTTTCATTGAATTATAAGCAATACATTGTACTATTTTCAGAAGCATTTTAATATTGTTGGATTTCTAGCCTTTGAAATTTAAGCTTTCTAAACTATTTTCTAAAAAGTATCTCGAAAATTGATTCAATAATCTCGATATTTTTTTTTATTGTATTATTAATTTTAAGGCTACCCAAGGTTAATGCTTATTATTCTCCTTATTCACTATTCCATTTAACTTCGAATGATGTATATTTTTAAGAATTAATAGGTCTATACTATCAATTTTCATGGATACTTACGTAAAAGAAGCATGTTAATTTCATGAGTAGCTAAATCTATGCTGTAAATTTTCAAATGTAGATGAGATCATGCTAATATGAATACCTTTAATTTGTAGTATGATCTACCAATCCTTTACTTAATCGTTCATAATATTACACTTATTTTAAGTACACCCATTTTATGAGTTTCAAGGGAATGGTTGCTAAGAAACCCCTCATACTTTTCAAATCATGAGACTCGAATCCGTTTTAGTAATGGACAAATTAGTATAAGCCATGTCAAGTGATTCAGGCCACTGTATTCTTGCTCATGGCCGAGGGTAGCTTCCCTAAGAATTACTATGATAGATCACATGTTATCACTCATTCTCTCTCCACCCTAAATGTTTTCTTGAGTTTTGCAAGTTCAACAACGCTGAATATGGGAAACAATGAATGCAAAATGAATTAAAAAGTGACCACTTTAATTTTTAAAATTGTAACTGAAAAATTTAGTAAGGCATGTATAAAATATATATATATATATATATATATTCTTTATATGTAATTTGAAAATTGGAAAATTTGTTTGTTAAGAAGATAAATATGGATATGTGTATTATCAAATTTTTAGGAAAGAGTTTTTAATACTAAATTAATGTCTAGTTTGTGATCTTAAAATTAAATTATTATTATTAATAAATTCATTATTATACATGTCCACAAACCAATTCATTATTATTAATAAATTCATTATTATACATGTCCACAAACCAATTCATTGACTTTCTACATAAAAATAAAAACAATTATTTTATGCAGTTTTCTCTTCATAAAAAAACAACTTTTCAACTGAATGTGGAGATAAATAGTTCTGTTAACACAAGCACAGTCTCTTGGTATCTTTCAAAATGCAAAAATGCAAAATCTGTTTCTTTTTCCTTTCGGTTTGGTAGTTATAGTTGTCTCTTAGAGTGTTTTAGTTCCAATCCCAAGCAACATAGTCAAATTCGAGACACTCGGTATAAGATAAAACTAGCACAGCCACAATTACGTGGCTGATTAACGCCGAAAGGCTGGCAACCGTTGGTGATGCTAGCATAGAAACGTGGCCATCAAACGTCAGTCAGTAGAAATGAAACGAAAAGCGGTCAGCACAAAAACGAAATGAAACGTGGTCAGCACAGAAATGAAAGGAAACATAACCAGCATAGAAACGTGGCCATCACTTTGTGTGAATATTTTAATATTTTTTAATTAGGTAGACGTGGCAATAAGTTAGTGAATACAGTAATTTTTAAACATATATAGGTAAATGTAAAAAAGTAAACATATAAATGGATGTCTTTATAACAGCTCGGAAGTTAATGGATGAAATCAGAGCCATTCATTTATTATGACGACTAAGAATATTTTAGGCATATTTAATCTCGTCCATAGAAAACGTATTAAAAACTAAAAACCTATTAAATATGCTCATTGTCAATAGGAATGGGAAATATATTACAAGCATAAAAAAAAATATTATGTTAGTTCCAATCCCCACCAACATAGCTCAAATCTTTCCAAATTAGAGACACTCGATATAATATAAGACCAGGAGTCGGAAATGTATTCCAAGCATAAAAAAACGTTTGAAATCTACTGTGAATTGTATGGCATATAGCATATTGAACGATATGACAAAAACATTTTGAACGCCATGTATAGAAGATACTCAGAGAATGAATATGGAATATTTAGACTCATCACTGGTCAAGTAGAGACCGGTCTCGGCAACATCCTCTGCTTTAAGAGTGTGTCCCTGTAAGTTGGTGATACTGTTGCAGAAGCCCTTTCGTTGCTTGAAGTAGTGGATTATAAGAACAGTGGCCACGCCATAAGAAGAAACAATGTTCAATCTAACCCGTATTTCGCAAGCTAAGCTAAGCTACTTTTAGTAAATCCCGTTATTGCATGCCTGGAGGTCGTGTAGGAGTAAGGAGCAGCTAGTCCAAGAGTCCCCGCCACGCTCGTTGTAGAGTCCGTGCCCCGCCAGTTACTTTTGCAAGCTTCCCCTTCAATCTGCTTGTGCAACAGTATCGCCAACTTAAGGGACACACTCTTAAAGCAGAGGATATTGCTGAGGCTAGTCTCGACTTGGCCAACAATGAGGTTAAATAGGTTAGTGGTATAATCTAGTGGTTATTAGTGGCTATCAACATGCATTCCTTAATTATTTGATAGGTTTACATTTATTGATAATGTGTACAATTAATGATTTTCTATAAATTTAATTTGATGGTTAGCAATAAAAGATCTAGCTTATTTTTAGTTATCCTTTCATATCAATGTCTCATATCAATGGATAGGATAGAGTTCATTGTTTGACTATCAGTAATTTTCTTTACATAAGATTATCATATCACTAACACGTGTTTGACAAAATTATTTAAAAGTGTAAAGAATTCAACCTTTCTGGAAGGTGACTCTTGGTTTATATTGAAAAGAAACCAATATAAACCAAAGTTTGAAGAGATGTAGAGAAAGGGAACCTTCACTTTCAAAAGAGAAAGGTTGATGAGAACTCGCCAGTGGAGTCGCAAGGAAGAAGGAGAAATTAGAATAACCACTAGTTTTAAAAAAACACTAAAAAAACCCTATAAAAATGAAAGGAAGGAAAAACAAAAACACAAAAACTTAGAATATTTACTCATGTAACAAACTTCATTTACATTTCCTGCTATTTCCAATTGCTCTACACCCAGAAGGCGAGGTCGAGGCCAATGTTACATTTTTCTATAGTTATTGGTGTGTTTAATGAGTGCTGGTGGAGATTCTCTCGAACAAGATTTTATGTTAGATTAAAAATGTGGTTGTTGGCTTGAAGTCTGGACGGGATAGTGTATCTGTCTTTAGTCAAAGATTTCTGTGAATAAATTCAGTTTGATCTTAATGAAGTAAACAATTCAATATGTATTTGTTGTTGTTAATAAATTTAATTTCAATCTAATAAAATAAACAATTTAATATTTATTAAACAATTCAATATGTTGTTGTGAGTTATATTGTATTTTTGGAATTTTTTGTTGTGTTTTTTCTTCAATTTATTTACAATAAATTTGTTAGAATAGTGTAATTGTTTTGAGAGTAAATAAATTTGTTAGAATAGTGTAATTGTTTTGAGAGTAGATTTTTAAAAAGATTAGAGAAGAAACTACTAAAACTCTGTACATACCAGTTTCCTATGATGGTATTAGAGTCAATCCTCTGAAAAGAAAAAGAAAGAGATCAGAATGATTAGAATTAAGTGTGTTACAGAGCACAGCATGGAAGTTGTGAAGGTGTGAGAGTAATGTATAGCATGTCAGCAAATGAACGGTGTGATTCTGTGGTAAAGGCCGACAAAAAATCCATTTTTCAGTCAATGTGTTGCTGTGCGAAAAGCAACACAGATTTGCCCTCTTGAATAAATAGTCGTTGTTGGTTGCACCGTATTTCTCGTGTGATTCAATGAACTTTCGTTGGAATTCAAATTGCTGGACTTCAGTGTCACTCTATTGTACAAACTCTCTTCTACATTGGTAAATTGTTGGTGATATGAAGTGGAAAAGTGATGCAGCCCAGTGAGGTTGGGCAATTCACTTTTTTTTTAATGATTTAATATTTGCATATATTTATTTATTTTATATGTAAAAGAAAAATGCACATGAACTCACATCAATTTACTTTTTGTAAAAAAAATAAATGAGTGACCAAATTATTTTTTTGGGTAAGAGTTTAAATTGTTGCATTTCAATCTTTGACATGAAGAGTTTTAAACTCAGTGATTTTTTAAAAGCTTAAAGGTATTTTTAATTATTTTTCTTGGGAATATTTTATAGAATTTATCATCATTGAGCGAGATATTTTTTTTCTAGTTGATGGATCATAATAAAAAATATATATATATATCTAATTAAAAAGGCTAAATGGAATAAGAAGTATAGCAAGACTCGTATGATCATCTGAGTCAATATAAGATCATATTTGGTTGAATATGCAATAAGTTGCAAGTTAGCTAAAAATTTGTGGGAAAAGTTAAAGTCCATGTATGAATATTTGAGGATGTTAAGAAGGATGCTACTTAGAAACAAGTTGAATGCACACATGATTGGACACTAAGAGAGTGTATCTTCATATATTGATAGAGTTAAAGAGACTAGAGACAAGTTGCATGATGCAAGAAATAAAATATCAAATAAAGAGATGGTAGAGATAACCCTAAATGGATTCTCTAATGACTATGTGATGTGTGTAAGTAGTGTTGTAGGTAGAGAAATTATACATTCATTTGAGAATTTGTATAAGATACGGAAGAAGGTGAAGAATCTAGGGATTGAGATGATGTTGCATTATGGTCTAAGACTAAGAAATCTAGTCAAAAGTGGTAGAAGAAGAAAGCAAGAAACACCTACGTCATACATTCAATTTTGGGATAACTTCTTCATCTAAGGGAAATTTTAAGTCCAAAGTAAGATGTTTCAACTATAATTAGAAAAGGCATATTGCTAAATGTTTTCCTAAGAAGAAACAAAAAAGCGGGAAAGAGCATGTTGAATAGAATGGTACGGATCAATTCCACCAAGGTAATGTTGTTGATGGACTTGATAAGCTGTCTAATCAAAATATAATTTTTTTCATTATTATTTTCTTTTTATACAAATGCTTCTCTCAAAGATGTCTTGTATATTGATTTTGGTGCAAGTAGGCATATGTATCCTGATAAAAAATTATTTATTTGTAGAGATTAAGGGGAATTGTTCTTGAGGTTTAGTATTTTTGGTGATGATTGATTCCATGAGGTGAAAGCAGTAGGAACTATCCCTATTTGGATGCCAATTGGAGGTATAACAATGATAAAGAATGTTTTGTATGTTCATGTCCAAACAAAGAATTTGTTTTCAGTGAGTGTTGTTGCTAATCAGAACACGAAGGTCAAGTTCACTAAAGGTAGCTATACAATCCAAGATTGTAAATATGGAAGATCAAGGGTAATATGCAAAGGTGTCAAATATGGTTTCATGTATAGTTTGATAGCGGGATCATTGATCAAAGAGAATTGTTGCATGATGATGGAAAACTCATGGTGTTGTGGCATAGAATATTTGGTCACCTAAATCTTGATATGTATGTGATGCACATGCTATGGGAAAGCATCATAGGGATGTTTCCTTCTCAAATGATGAAAACATGTTAGGAATCCTCTTGACCTTGTTCACTCTGATGTGTGTGGACCAATGAGTACTCCTTCTATCACTAGATTCTCTTATTTTGTTACTTTCATAGATGATGCTACTAGAAAATATTGTATATATTTCATGAAGCACAAGAATGAAGTGTTTGAAAGGTTTCATAAATTTAAATCCTTTGTAGAAAAGAAAATAGGGCATAGCATAAAAATATTGAGAAGTGACAATGGTGGGGAGTATAAGTCTATTGAGTTTTTTTGTTTTTGCAACTAATATGGGATCAAGAGGGAATATTTTGTTCCTTATACTCCTCAACATAATGGGCTTCGAAAGAGGAAGAATATGAGCATTGTTGAAACTACGCGGTGCATGTTGGAGTAGTTTGGTATGCCTCATTTTCTTTGTGGAAGCATGCAATATTGTTATGCACATATTGAACAGCTATCCTCATAAGTCTTTAAGGGATGTTACACCTAGGATAAAATCTTGCGTTGATCACTTTAGAGCATTTGGTTCACCAACATATTCTTGCATACCTTCCGACAAGAGAACAAAGCTTGAAGCTACTAGCAAAAGATGTGTGTATGTTGGATATAGTGATGATTCCAAAGCATATAAAATATGTGTTCCTAGTGTCAAAATAAGAACTATATTATATAGAGATGTTATTTTTGATGAATTGGGTTTCAAAATGACATCGAATGCTCTGGGTGAGAAAGTGTAGTAGACTGTGACAGAAGCCAATTATAAGTTAGTTATGAAATATAACAATGATGTCATGACTAGTGACATAAAACTAGAAGATTTAGATGATGTGAGTGGTGGGACAACCATAATCATCATGAAGTAGTTAGGGAGAAACCAATGTGGATAAAGAGACCGGTATTCGCTTCAGTTTTGTAACTTGATGACAAGCCAAAATTGACTCCTTCTAGAAGATCTACATGAGCTAGAATCCCCCAAAAAAGGTATGAATCTAAATTTTCTACTTTGACAAGTAGCTTGGTTGATTTTGGACCCAATAGATTTGATGACGCTTCATGTTCTAGATAATGGGTTGAAGCCATGCATGAGGAATATGAAAGCATCATGAAAAATGATGTGTGGGATTTAGTTCCACTCCCTAAGGGAAATATAGTTATAGGTATAACATGGATATTCAAGATAAAGCATAATGTTAATGGTTCCATTGAAATGCATAAGGAAACGTCTATTGCAAAAGGTTTTAGTGAAAATCTTGACATTGATTATGATGATATCTTTGCACTTGTTGCTCAATATACTACCATTAGATGTGTACTTTCATTGGTTACTTGTTTGAATTGGAGTCTTCACCAAATGGACATCAAAACAACATTCATGAATGGTGTTCTACATGAATAAGTCTACATTCGACAACCACAAGGGTTTGAAGTTGCCCGTGAAAAGGATCTTGTGTACAGGTTGAAGAAGGACCTTTATGGTATTAAGCAAGCTCCTCATGCATGGTATACTCAGATGGATGAGTGGTTCAATGGAAAAGGTGTAATCTACCAATGCTAATCTATAGTTTTTATGTGATGTTTATATCATTGTGATTAGTTTTTTGTATATAGATGATCTCATTTTGATAGGAAATGATGATGAATCAATTCATTAGTTGAAGAATGAATTATGTTAGGAATTTTAAATGAAGGATTTGGGTTCTCTTCACTATTGTCTTGGTTTGGAGGTGTGTCAGGATAAACTTCAACGCATTTTGACTCAAGCCAAGTATGTTGTGGAGATTTTGAAGAAGTTTAGAATGGAAGGTTGCAAACTTATTTCTATGCTCGTCGATCATTATGCTAAGTTAAGAGATATTGACCTAAATAAATATGTAGATGCTACATTGTATCACCAATTGATTGGTATCATTCTTTACTTGTGTAATATGTGTCTCAAATTATCCTATGCAATAAATGTGCTAAGTCAGTTTATGATAAAACCAAACAAGGTTCACTAGCATAGTGGTAAGAGAATTCTCTATTATTTGAGTGGCATTGTTTCTGATGGTCTTTCTTATGAAGGAGGAAAAGATATTTATTTTCACGGACATGTAGATTTTGATTAGGTAGGTGATGTGAACTCCAAAAAGCCTACAATAGGTCATTGTTTCTCATTACATTTCAGTATGGTTTCTTGGAGTAGTAAGCAAAAATATTGTGTTTATTCATCATCTACAAAGGATAAATATATTTATGCTGCTACTAGGAGTTGTGAACCAATATGGCTTAATAAATTGCTTATTCATCTTGAAATGATGGAGAAGAATCCTTCTCTGATTTATTGTGATAATCAATCATGTGTTAAATTGGAAGAAAATATTGTGTTTCATGACATGTCAAAGCACATTGATACCAATTACCATCTCATTAAATACTTGATGAAAAAGAAGGATATTTACATGGAGTATTTTTATACTGAAAAAATGTGGCCAATATACTCATGAAATCCTTAGCTAAGCCAAAATTTTAATATTGTAGGATTGAACTTGGTTTGTGTGTACCCAACAGTGTCCTCAAGAGGGAGTGTTAAAAAATCTGAGTCGAGTGCTAATTGGAGGATTCACTATTTTCTATAGTTGTTATTGGTGTGTCATTGAAGTTGGGTGATTCAATTTTTTAAAATTCTTTTACTTTAATATTTGCATATATTTACTTATTTATTTTATATGCAAAAGAAAAAGGCATGTGAGCTTCTTTCAATTCAATTTACTTTATGTAAAAAAAAAAGGATAAATGTGTGACTGAATTACTAGTGTTCTCCATCAGAGTTTAAATTGTTGTATTTCAATCTATGACATAGAGAGTTTTAAATTAAGTGATTTTTGAAACCCTCAAAGGTACCTCCAATTATTCTTCTTGAAAATATTTTATAGAACTCATCCTCAATGATTGAGATTGTTTTTCTCTAGTTGATGGATCATAACCAAAACCAAAGCATCCCACTAAATATGATGAGTGGAATAATAAGTATATCAAGGCTTGTATGATCATCTGAGTCAATAAGAGATCATCTTTTATTGTGCATGCAAGAACTTGCAAGACAACTAAATATTTGTGGTACAAGTTAAAGTACCTATATGAATATTCAAGTATGTCAAGAAGGATGTTGCTTAGAAACAAGTTGAATGCATGCATGATGGAAGAATGAGACAATGTCTCTTCATACATTGATAGAGTCAAAGAGATCATAGACTAGTTGCATGATGTAAGAGACAAAATATCAAATGAGGAGATGGCACCTATAAACCTAAATGGATTCTCTAATGACTATGAGATATTTGTCAATAATGTTGCTGGTAGAAAAAATGTACCTTCATTTGAGAATTTGTATGAGATATTACAATATGAATAGATACTAAAGAATGTGAAGAATAAGAGGGATTCAAATGATGTTTCATTATGGTCGAAAACTAAGAAATCTAGTCAAAATTTGTAGAAGAAGAAAGCATGAAAACTCTCGTGTCAAACATTTCATGGTGGTATAGCTTCCTCATATAAGAGAAATGTTAAGTCCAAAGTAAAATGTTTCAATTATAATGAGAAAGGGAATATTGCTAAAGATTACCCTGAGAAGAAACCAGACAGTGGGAAACAACCTGTTCAACAACATGGTAATGATCAATTCCATAAAGGTAATTTTGTTGATGGAGTTGATTAGTTGTCTAATAAAAATAGAAAAAATATCATTATTATCTACTCTTTCTACTAATGTTGCTTGCAAAGATGTCTTGTAAATTGACTCTAGTGCATGCGAGCATGTATCTTGATAAAAATATATTTGTGGAGTTGTTGACGCATGCAAAATGCCATTTTTTAACAATAGGGGTTACCCCGAATAAGAAGTCCCAATTAGACCTCTCATCATTTGGAGTAGGGAACCCATTTGGATTTTGGCTTAGTAGCCATTTCTGGTTTGAGGTTTACCAATTGTGACCAGGTCCACCAATGAGGGTTTCTAATCTAAATAATGAAATGAAACTAATCTAAGATGCATGTGTATGGACATAAAAAGTAACCAGAAAGTAAACATAGAACTAGACGTGCTCCTGTCAATGGCACGAGAAATAGTTCACACAAAACATAAACAAGAATACAAAATAAACAACTGCAAACACAGAATAATCTAGCATTTAAAAATTCATTTACATTCCTATGCCCATGAATTTAGACAAATATTCCATGAAGAACCGAAATAAGAACCTAGAAAACATAAATGAGAATAGTCTACTATATGAAGTACATTCCTACACAATCTAAGTGTTGAGCAAAAACACAAAAGAATAGTCCACACACGTGCAACATGAGAATAAGAGTTCTTCAGAAAATATATTGGCCAAACAAACTTCTCCTCATTAAAATTTTCAGTAATAGTACATGAAATCTCCAAGAGCCAGAATCCCTTTACTTGGATACCATCCTCATATTTATTGAAGTTCAACTTGACTCTTGGCCTTCCGCCTTCCCCCTATGACCCCTCATTTATGAAATTTTTTCCTTATCCCCTTTGTAATGATGGGAGAACAAGGACAATAGAAATGTTTACGATTTAATGTATAATATACAGTTACATTTTGAATTTTTCCTTTAGTGTTGGTGGGCCATCATAAATTTTCGCCAAAGGGTTCCTCACCCACCATCAACATGGGAAGATATTTATTCGCTAAGTTTGATAGTCAATAATCATGGGGCTCATAATTCATCTTCATTCATTTGTATTTGATTCCATTTCACCGCTCCCTTACCGCTGCGACAAATGTTGGTTTTGTTTCTTTATCATCTTCTGATCCAGGGGATCAAAATCTGTTCAAAAATAAAAGTTCTCTGAATTGCTTGAAAATGGAATCATTGTGTAGATCTCATTCTCACGATCCCAACACAACTTGAACATGCTCAAACAGACATCGTATGCAAGAGATATCACGTTCTGTCCACTTTTCCAAATAGGCAACATGCTCACTGTACATAGTCTGTACAGTCCGTACAGGCTGATTGTGCAGACTGTACTGTTGACGTGGTAGGAGAACTGTACTGCTGACTGGGAAGAGGTGACATGGAAAGATGAGTTGGCAGGGTGTGGTGGACCAATCCTAGTCTAACATGTGGCATGTTTGTGGATAATGGAAAGGTGCCATGTGGCACATCCAGGGGTCGCCACGTGGCACCCCGTTGTTAGTTTAAAAGTTTGGGACTCCACCGGATTTGAACCCGTGACCTTCGGGCATGGGTAGTGACTTGGCAAGGGCATGGGTAGTTCTTAACCACTATGTTCAAAACTATTAATTAAACTTGCATTGAATGCTCATCCGAGCGGAGAATGCGTCAGGGCTTAGCCCCAGCCCTAGTCACTACACCTTACCACTATTCCATATGACCTTTGGCACAGAACTTTCGAATGATCAACCCATGGTAATATTACACTGGACTTACCACATGACTGTTAGCGCGGAGGTTCCAACAGTTAGTCGGCAGGTGCTAAAATTCTGGTCGACGCTTCACCACATGGGGGGCCACGTGACCACTACCTTCGCCGAGAAAGGTGCCAATCACTAACAGTGCAACAATTTGCCCTGAATTGTGGAATGGGCGTGGGTGTTGGGTTTTGGCATGAAAAAACACTCAGAGCCAGGTTTAGTTGGGATAGAGTGTGTTTTGGTGAGTAGGTATAACAAGCTATTGAAGAGAAACTTCCAGGAAGTGTTTTCTTCTCTTTTTTTGTCCAAACCAGGTGCAGGAAGAGCCCAACTAGGGGTTTTTGGACATTCTTGAGCCATTGAAGCCATATTTTTCATTCTGAGCATTATAAAGCACTGATTTTGACACTTTGAGCATTAATGAAAATGATCCATTGGAAGTTGGACCAGGAGATGTAGCCCAAGAGAGGGGTGAACTCCTTTATAATTTTTTTGTGTTATGTTCTTTCTTATGATGGTAGTTTATGTCTTTTTATGCTTCTCATGTTAAGTAAAAACCTCATTAAGTTTATGTGTTTGCATATTGATCCAATTTCCTAAATCACATAACTATTTCACTTGCAAATTTGTACACACAAGCCTTTTTCATTTTCAGATCATCTTCAGTGGTAGATCCTATTCGTGACGGTACTACTGAATACTGGTAGATTTTCTTGATTTGTGGAAGTTGTGGCTTTATAGTTTTAATCCCTCACACACTTCCTATCTAGATTGTTGAGTATGACCTTCCTTTAGCATTGGTACATAGCAGCGTTCAACATGCAATAGATGAGCGACCTTAGAATAACCTTGAAATAAACTATTAAAACCACACATTTGAAATTATATCTGAAATATTAATTAATTGAGAGTTTGTATATGCTTCCTTGAGTTTGGTTCATAGTTTCTCTGCTCACTGTTGAGGTGTTATGTTCTCTGAGTTTGTTGACAATGTGCCATATCTTAATCATAAAAAATGTGAACAATTGATGAGTAATTTATAAAATCATATAACTGTGAATTTGTATATCTTGGAAATACCTTTCCAATGATATAAGGAACGTACAAAACAAGAATTAGAGTCAAAATTTATGACTAAGATAAAAAGCATGGTTTGGTAGGATCTTGTCCTTGTATCGACAAGAAGAGCATGAACTCATATATCAACAAGGAAGGCAGGAACTTCTCTGGTATGTATCGACAAGGAAGACACAAACTACTATGGTATGCATCGACAAAGATCAAGTGATTAGCTCTGGTACTAGGTGTATCGATGAAGAATGGGTGACCTCCTTTGTTGGCAAGTCGATGGTTGAGGTAAGTCCTAAAACGTTGGAGGAGCTCTAGTTACATCACTTTGTAATAACTCACAAGTGATTGTTGCAGTGTCTTGGCTTAGGACATGTTTCCATCTTATCAGTGTGTTTTATGCAAACTTGGATTGAATAGTTATGTGTAGATAAGGTTCATGTCATGGCACCTGGTTCACTTTTGGTTTAGGTTGAGGGTGAAAATTTTGATGTTAATTAAATGTAAAAAAAAAATTACTTTTAAAGGTATATAAAAAGGGAAAGGGGATGGCATGTCACGCCCCCTCCCAAGAATACTCCACGACTCAATGATGCCATGCCCCACTCCCATCCTCCACCTCAAAATGTTAATGTACCAATCAACGCGTGCATTTGAAACTATTCGAACCTACCTATCATTGGCCATAATATTCTCATTCCCTCTACCTATCACCGGCCATGATATTCTCATTCCCTCCAGCACCAGGCTAGTTCCAATGATCAACTCTGGGTGCATCGTGTTATTTCCCACGATCAACTCTGCGTGCACTAGGCTAGTTTTACTCAAGTTATATAATATTATCATCGTGGATGATTACATGGTCTAACATGAGGAATAATATAGAGTAAATATTATTATGAGGGTGGAGGTGGGGAAAATATAGAGTAAATATTAATAATATTTACTCTCTTTTAGTAATTTAAAGTAAATATTAACATATATGAGGGTGGGGTGAGGGGAAATATAGAGTAAATATTATAACATATATTAATATTTACTCTATATTCCCCCCTACTCTCACCCTCATATATGTTAATATTTATTCTATATTTCCCCAGCTCCACCCTAATATATGTTAATATTTACTCTATATCTCCCTTCATTCCCACCCTCATATACAACCAACATATATGAGGGTGTGGGGAAATATAGAGTAAATATTATTAATATTTACTTTATTAATATTTACTCTATATTTCCCATCACCCTCAGCGTGAGGGAAATGAGGGTGGGGGTGACGGGAAATATAGAGTAAATATAATTAATATTTACTCTATATTTCCCTTCACCCCCACCCTCATATATAAGGGTGAGGGTAGGGGTAGGGTAAAATATAGAGTAAATATTTATGCTATATCCCCCCACCCGGGTGGAGGTGTGGGGAAATATAGAGTAAATATTAATAATATTTACTTTATATTTCCCCCCATGAGCGGTTGACTCAAGTTCCCAGCTATTAATATTTACTCTATATTTCCCTCCACCCTCATATATGCTCCCCCCAGTCTCACCCTCATATATGAGGGTGGAGGTGGGGAGAAATATATAGTAAATATTATTAATATTTACTCTATACTTGCCCCATATGAGGGTGGAGGTGGGGAGAAATATAGAGTAAATATTATTAATATTTACTCTATACTTGCTCCATATGAGGGTGGGGGTGTGGGGAAATATAGAGTAAATATTATTAATATATTTCCCCCCACCCCCACCTTCATATCTCCAAGAGGAATATAGAGTAAATATTAATATTTACTCTATATTTCCCCCCAAATACACCCTTATATATTAGAGTAAATATTATTAATATTTACTCTATATTTCCACTCACCCTCATAATAATATTATGAGGGTTGGGGGGATGTTGAGAAATATAGAGTAAATATTTATAAATATTTGCACTATATTTCCCCACACCCTCACCCTCATAATAATATATGAAGGGGGGATATAGAGATAATATTATTAATATTTACTCTAAATTTCCTCATACCCTTCACTCCACCCTCATATATTATTATGAGGGTGAGGGTGCGAGGAAATATAGAGTAAATATTAATATTAATAATATTTACTCTATATTTTCCGCCACCCCCACCCTCATAGAAATATAGAGTAAATATTATTAATATTTACTCTATATTTCCTCCACCTAACCCTCATATATGAGGGTGATGGTGGAGGGAAATATAGAGTAAATGTTACACTTCCATGGGGGTGGGGGGAAATATCAAGTAAATATTAATCCCTACCTCCATGAAGGTGGAGGGAATTATAGAGTAAATATTATTAATATTTACTCTATATTCCCCCCCACAAATATAGAGTAAATATTAAAAGAGTGGGGGTGGGTGAAAATATAGAGTAAATATTAATAATATTTACTCTATATTCCCTACCCCCCATCATCTAGAGTAAATATTATTAATATTCTCTCCACCTCACCCTTGAAGTATGTTAAAAGTATAGAAGTGATCACTTTGCATTGAAGATATATTGTTTCTATAGGATAGTGTCTACTTTAAAAATTGTCTATACAATTCAAATTGTTCTATCTTAGCTTTGTTATATAAATTGATTATAAAACTTAAAATAGTTTTTGATTGGTTAAAAATTCATTTTTGAAAACTTAAGAAACAAGTTAACTATGAATAAAAATCTACCACTTAATAACAACTAAATTATGATAGCTTTTGCCATTTTCAAAAAATTAAAAATAATAACAAAACCCATTTAGATTTATACTTCAAAAGTATTTAATTTCCTACATATCTTTTTACATAATAATAGTTTTAGTTTATACATTTTATAATTAGCTTTAAATTTTTATCTTTTTTTTTCTGGTATAGGGATGCTCCATGCTCTGTGAAGACTCGATCTAGCTCGCTGCCAAGCCTGTTATTGTTGTGGCGTAAGTACAATAAATGAAAGGATTATATACAGATTAAATGGGTTTAATGGTTAAAAATTTGTGTTTCAGTTTAAAAAGTTACAAATCCAAATTCAAATCAGGGATAGAATATATATACCTCCATAAACTTTAGTAGTAAAATCTCTACTTAAATTGTTAAATTGTTTTCATGTTAAGGTTTCTGTATCTCTCCATGATTATTTAGATTACCAACACAGTCAGCTCATGCATTAAACTGTCCGTTAGACTTCATAGTTGGACGGGAGAGAAATTGAAATTGGAACTGGGTATGATGGATCAATCAGTTAGTTCGTGCCTGCCTGTAGATTCTGTAGATCAAGCAGCTAGATGGATTCATATTGTGCAGATAGTGAACCACATAGATCAAGCTATTCGGTCCAATGCTCACTAATTTCTCACTCAATCGCTCTAATCCCATCCAATTTAATATTTCAGTCAATTCATTCAGACTAAATTTCACTATAGAATATTATAAGTCATAATTGGTCTTCACGTGTTTGACAAATCAGAAGAAACGATGGCATCTCGCCAATGGATTGAACAGCCAGACAATACTAAAAAATGAACTAAAAATTAAAGCCTCCCGGACCGATGGACGATGGCCAAAGTTTCGTCGTCAGAAAACATGGTTTGACTGACTGAAATATCTATGCACGAGTTTAAATCCATACATTAATCGGAGTCATTTCATTATAAATACTTAGAATACGACTTAGATTATGATTTCGGGGCCAAAGTTTAATCGTCGGGACTCGGAAAACATGGTTTGACTGACGAGCTTGAATCCATACATTAATGGGAGTCAGTTCATTATAAATACAGAGAATATGACTGTGATTATGATTTCGGGTGCTAATCCTCTCAAGGAAAACAAAATGTTAGTCACGCTGTCCAAGGATTAAAAAACAAAAAAATTACATTCTCTGCACCATACTCAGCCCGAGAGTAACTAGCACAGCCACATAATTGTGGGTGGTTGATCAACGTCGAGAGGCTGATAAGATGAAAAGAATTCTTAAAAGAATATATTAAATTTTATTATTGATTAACAAATAAACAGTTGAGCTTCATTTAATCCTGTCCATAAAAAACTTATTAAGCACTAAACCCCTATTAATTGTCAATAGATATACCTCTTTCAACGTAACTAGTACCAATCGGATTTTCCTCACCATCAATGATCGCATCAATCACCTTATCTCAAGAGATTTCTCAACCTGAGGATTGTATGTGCCAACATGGAGAGTTTATCATGGATCTTCACATGCAAGAGTGTATCCACTTCCTTGAAAATTTAATAATTGAAATTTAGATCCTCCATCTCAATTTTGATATTGCTCGCGGAACATTAATATCCATGTTAATATTAATATGTAATTTAAAAACATAAATCTATAAAAAACTTTCAAAAATATTAAAATTAAATTTAAAAAAAAAAATGCATATGTTGTATCTCTATTTGTCACCTTGGGTCTTATAAAAGGACTCACTAATGTCATCGCCATTGCATGTCAGAATTACATGCCATTGTCAAAAAAACATTGTTTTTTAGCATGGTTGCTTCTTATCTTTGTTCAAGATGCAACGAGTTGCTTCTTGTCCTCATTCAAGGTACTATTGGTCGCTTGTTTCCCTTGTGCATTAAGGGGCCACCTATAATGAAATGGTATGGGAACTCAATTGATGATATACTTAATACTGTCAAAATATAACCGGAGAGATACTTCTACCTTCAAAGTTCATTTTTGTCAAAATATAACCGGAGAGATACTTCTACCTTCAAAGTTCATTTTTGGTTCATTCACATTAGAAAGAGGGATAAGGAAGGTCTCAAGGAGCTTGAAGCTAGAAAAGTGTCTCAATAGTCTCAAGGTATCACATTGTAATGTTATACTTTTTTTTCATTATTTATATAGATTTATGTATTTCCCCTTCCAATAACTATGAATTATTGTAATTTCATTACATACATACATTGGTAGATCTACTTTTACTTCAATAAAGTAGATTATTTTTACTTTTAAGTTTATTTCTTTATATACATTGAGAGGATTGTACATAGACTAAACTAGTACATCCTTTAAATCTTGTCTTAAAGAGAATATCATCCATACTACCCACAACGGAATCTCTAAATCAATTATTTTAGAACATTCATTTAAATCTAAATATCTAATTTGTTTTGACCAAACTAAAATTTTAGCCTTCACCCACTATTACTCTTCTAGCTTCATTAGAGAAGCTCTTGAAATCTAAAACATTCTAGTAATTTTAACAAGGAAGATGACTATAAACTTAGCCAATCTTGGAAACCCACCATTCATCAATTGGATCATTAAGCATCTTTTGTCTAAAAAATATTTTTCCTCATTGATTTCATTCCTAACCCTCGTTGAATATTTTTTTGTCCCTCTCCTTTATTGCTTCTTCTCTTTGCAATCTAATAATTAATTTCTCTTCATTTATTTTCTCTTCACTATTTAGAAATATTTTTGTTTTGAGTTCTCCTTCTTAAAACCCTATGCTTTGGCCCATCCTTTCACTTAATTATCTTTTGCCCCATTCTTAATCAACCATTAGTAATCCTTAGTTCCTTCTCAATATACATATTTATATTATCATTATCCTATTTTCAACAAAAATATTCCATGAGTCACTTTTTTTCAACTACTAATTTATTAATTTATTGGTCTTAACTACTAATTCTATATTTTAATAATTTTTCCTCTTGGTTATTCAATATTCTCTCTTTAATGGTCTTGCACCATTCCGCCTCTATAAATACAAACCCTAGTACTATTTTCTAACGTAAAAGCTTTAATTTTCTTTATGACACATTTTTTATCCAAAAATTCTTCTAGCAATATGACTATGGAAACCTTCATACTCAATATTAAACTACTAAAACCATTACATACAATAATAAAATACTCAAGCCTATTGGTTATGCTAGGAAAAATATTTATAGGATAAAAGGGAGAGAGAGATTATTGAAGAAGGAAGGGGTAAATTAAGAAACACCTATGGTTGTATGAACTCAACCAAAAACACACAAAAGCCAAACACAAGACTTGAGATTCTAAATATTTATGCTTCAATGATTTTATAAGAAGATATAAATACATAAATTTTACTAATAATATAAATCAACTCTTCTAGAGATTTCTTCAACTAACTAGAACTCATTGAAACTTCTCTAGAACTCTAAAATTAAAACTCTCCAAAAATAGCTAACATTCCAAAAATAGATAACGAGAGTAATTATATTCTAACACTCTCCCTTTATTACTACCGCTAAATGCATTAACGTTTATAACACCTAAATTATGTCTATGAAACTCAAACACATACTTTTCCAATGGCTTTCTAAATATGTCAACGAATTTGTCTTTTGATTTACAAGATTCCAAGTAGATTTCGGCATGGTTTACAAGATCTCTAATACAATAATATCTAGTATCAATATGCTTGTTTTTTTGATGAAAAACATTGTTCTTTGACAAAGCTACTGTTGAGATGTTGTCACAATACACTAGAGTTGGTCCTTCTCGTCCTTGTAGAATATCACCCAATACTCTACGTAACCAAACTACTTGACAAGTTTTTGTTGCGGTTGCTACATACTCAGCTTCGAATGATGAAATCGTCATAATGGGATGCTTCTGGATGCCCATGAAATCACACTTGAACCAAGATGGAAGACATATCCTGAAGTACTCTTCCTGTCATCAATACTACCTAAAAACTCATTGTTAGTATATTCTAATCAGGAAATCATTACTAGTGTTGGAATATAATATACCATATCCTGTCACTCCAGCCAATATATCTCAGAATTCTTTTTCCAACTTGCCAAATGTGAATCTTTTGGAGAATCCATGAACCTGGAAATCAAACTGACAATGTACATAATGTTTGGCCTAGTTGCAGTGAGGTACATGGGACTGCCAACCAATCTCTTGAATAAAGTTGGATCTACATTGGGTCCCACATCCTCTTTGTTGAGATTTTTCCTCGTTGCAATTCGCATTGATGTTGGTTTACATTTAATCATCCTGAACCTCTTTAGCAAATCCATGGAATAACTTTTCTGAAATGAAAAAATTCCTAACTTTGATTGAAGAACTTCAATACCAATGAAATATCTCATTAGCCCCAAATCAGTCATTTCAAATTCGTTTTTCATGGGTGATTTAAACTTTTCCACTAACAGATTTCCTGTGAAGATCATATCATCAACATGTAAGAAAATGATCAAAATGTCTCCTTTATTATTCACTTTTGTATACAATGTGGGCTCATTGTGGCTTCTATTGAAACTAGTAATGATCAAATATGAATCAATTTTGTTATACCAAGATTTGGAAGATTGCTTAAGCCCATAGAGAGATTTCTTCAATTAATAGCCTTTATCTTCATGTCCTTTTATCATATATCGTGGTGGCTGCTCCACATATACTTCTTATAAAATACCATTCAAGAATTTTGAATTGACATTCATTTGATAAAATTTCCACTTATTTTAAGCCGTTATGGATAAGACAACTCCAACTATATATATCCTTTCAACTAGTGCAAAGCTATCACCATAATCTACTCCAGGTTGTTGTGAAAAACCTTTTTCTACCAATTTGGCCTTATACTTTTCAACTTCTCCTTTCTCATTAAACTTAGTTTTGTAAACCATTTTACACCAGTGCAATCTTTATCTTATGATACTTCTACTAGATTCCATGTATCATTCTTCTCTATGGAATCAATTTCTTCGTCCATTTCTTGGAATCAATTTTCTTCTTTAATTGTTTCTTCAAAATACGTGGGTTGGCAAGCAAACAATGAAAAAATTGAATGCACATCCAGATATTCATATATTTCTCTTAAACTTCTTGTCTTTCTCGACCTTAAGTAGGCAATTGTAGGACCAGAATCAATACTTGATTGAGAAGGAGTAGACTAGGCTAGATGACTCATCTTGAAAAAAAAATCTTGGAGTCCTTGTTGAAGTATCTCTGATTTGTGATTGGGTTTGCGAACCTTTTTTTCCACCTTGTGCAATCTTCTCATCTGCTCCATCTTCTGCTTGAGGTATTGCTACTCCAATAGATATTAATCCGGATCTATGAGTGGAATGAAATGAAAACACAGATTTATAATATTAACATAGAGACACGTTGAATACTAACAGAGATACAATAAAACTTGTCTTTTATTAAATAAAAAATATGTTGAAACTATAAAATGCAGACTGAAAACAAGCTTGCTAGAATGGTGGCAGTTTATCTCTGAGAAGAGATGTGATGGCTATGCTCATTTGCAAGAAGATGAGTACAATGAGGCTCTGAAATCCTTTTTACAATAAACATGAATGCCAAAAACATAGACATCCAAAAACCTAACCCTAGGAGATGAAGCACCAAAAGTCATGTGGGCCCCGTTGGGGTAAGTTAGTACATCAACTTCTTGATGTTGTAACTTTTGCATACAATCTTCGTTTGGGGCACACGATAGATCGTTGGAAAGGTATTGATGAGGAGCTTCATTTCAAAGGATCAATCATGAATTTGGTGACCATTGAGGTGCCAAATAGTGAAAAATCATCGTTTAGGCCCTCAAAATGTCCCAATAAGTTTAGGACCCGAAAAAAATGCTAAAAATAGTAAATTACCAAAAACCTGATTTGGTCGAGTTGGAATAGGTGGGTGGACACCAATATTCACCTGGATAAATCCTCCCCCCTTAGGAATCAATGGTATCCATTGCATTGATTTCCCCAATAAGATGAGGAAATTTATGCTTAATTTGGCCCCGGGTGAACCACTTGCCTTGGTGCAGGAGTTTCCCTGCATTGACAACCTGATAAAGATGGATCATTTACTAGTGAGTTCCCTTGACTTATGTTTCCACAATATGATCAGTGGATGCATGTTCCATGTAGTTAGGGTTGAGCTCTGTTGGTGTTAATTATTATGCTATCTCCGAGGTGTCTAATAATGATGGAAAATAATGCCTAAGGAGGTCCACATTGAACATTGGGTGTAAGCCATTGAAAGGGGGAATGTTGAGCTAAAAATAATTGTCAATCACAACCTTGGTGATGGTGTAAGGTCCATAACGAAGTGGATGAGTATTTCGATGAGGCCCTTTAAGGAGTTCTTTATGAAAGTTCAACCAAACTTTGTCTCCCACCTGAAACTGGTGTGGCACCCAATGTTGATCATGGTGCTACTTGTACTTGGCATTGGACTTATATAAAATATCTTGAACCTATTGGTGGATGTGATGGATCTGCGCAATGAACTGGGTGGCTTTGTGAGCTTCGGTTGGAGCATGCAACAAGTCTACCTAGGTGGCCACAAGGGGTAGTGCAACATCCATGGGACCCAATGGTTGAAATCCAAACCCCAACTGAAAGGGGTTGTGTGTGGTTGAGCTATTCATGGCTCTATTGTAGTTGTGTTGAGAATAGGGAAGACTCTCATCCCAGTTGTTAGGGTGCTTGGAATTATACATGCACAATATGTGCACGATCATCCAATTGACGACCTCGGTTTGGCCATCCATATTGGCGTGGAAGGTAGTGGATTTGGTGAACTTGGTGTCCAACAGTGACCAGAGGCTTGACTAGAAGGTGTTGAGGAACCAACTATCTTGATCTAAGATAATGGTTTGTGGGATCCCAAAGTGTACCAACACTCATTCAAAGAAGACCTTGGTAGTGACCTCCACTGTGATGCTCTTCTTTTAGGTCGCCATAATCACCATCTTGGAAAAGCAATCAACAACCACAAAAACACAGTCATTTCCACTCTTGGTGGAAGGAAGGCCTGACATGTAGTCCATTGAGATGGATTCCTAGGGCCTGCTGTTGGTACAGGGGCAGACCCTGGGTTCACTCCAAGAGTGCACCAACAAGCCCTAGCTACTGGCCCTTTCGGTAACACCTGCGAAGCAGATGTAGTCTCACCTGAAGCAACGATGCGGGGGTTGTAGGACAAAGATGTCTACAACCAGGGGAATATCAAGTGGATCTTGTATAACAATAATCACAGTATTCATATATCACTTATCAACGAGATCTATTCTGTGCAGCTATAGATCTTGATCTAACAGAGTAATGAAAATAACAGTATAATAATGACATAAATTCCAGCATCAATCACTTACACAACACAAAATATACGTGGTTCACCCTCTCTCTAGGGATACATCCACAGAACTGTGCTTATGATATATTAAGATAAAGCTTACAGTTCATATTTGCGCTCTTGGCCTGCAGATCCTCTCTCTTCTTCTCTCTTTCTATCCCGCTTCCTGCATACCCAGCTGCAGGATCTAATCTTCACACCCAACTAAAGATATTACAATACCATAAGGCTCTCACCCTCAACACTTCTTTCTCCCAATACAATGATCTCTCACCACAAAAATAGAGCTAAATCAATAACAATATCATCATCCCCAGACCCAGGTCCTATTGACCTTTATTTATACATTTACAATACCTCTCGGACAGCCTTAGGCCGAAACCTAGGTGTCAAAACCCTAATTACCAAAACCCTAGGTGTCTAAAACCCTAGGTCAACTTGATCCACTTTTTCCGTACTTCGCCAACTTGCCTTTCCTTCCTTCTCGTGCGGTGCTCCAAAGAATCCAATGGTGGTTTTTTTCCCCTTCTTGATTCATCCTCAGTCCATATTCCTTGTTGATCTGTCATCCTTGATCTCTTCATCCAACAACTTGCTTTTCTGCACTTCACTCCGTCTTTTCTGCTCTTTTTCTCACTTTGACCCAGTGACAGTCACTGTGTCTCCCGCAAAGTTCGATTTTTATCTTTTCTTCCTTGTTTTGCATTTCCTTTCATAACCAAGGGCCAACAGGCCCCCAACACTCACTTGTGACTTGTCCCAAGGCACTTCAAACCTGCTCCTTTTGTTTTACTTTGACTTTGAATTGCGTAGTGTATCATTTTCTCTCTGTTTTATGCCTCCTTCCCATCCTTATGCAGACTGTATTTTCTGTGTTTGGTATGCAGTTTCAACTGCACCTGGTACCTAAACCCTTTTCCTCATGCTTTTACCTAGAGATGTGAGGTAGCTGGTTGTCATAGTACAACTTCAACCAACTCTGATTCACCAATCCTTCTTTCCATTCTCGATTCAACATCTTCAGTTGCGCATCTCCTCCTTATGTGATATAGGCGATATCATACGGTCCAAGCCAATGCGTTCTAAACTTCCCAGGGTGTTTGATGAACTTACTGTCATATACCAGTACTAAATCACCTTGCCTGAATATCTTCTTCTTGATGTGCTTGTCATGGTAGGCCTTTTCTTATTTCTTTCTGAACTTGTTGATGGAATCCTGCAATGAATCTGTCTTCTTCTAGCTCAACTAATTGTGCTAGCCTCTCATGAACAACGCTTGTATCATCCGTGTTTGTAAATGAAACAATTATTAAGCTCAGTACCAAGTACTCCATCAGGACAACAACTTCAAGGCCATAAACCAACTTGAAAGGGGTTTGCATTGTCAATTTCTTGCAAGTGGTTCTATAATACTAGAGTGCTGTTGGTACTCTTAAATCCCAGTCATCCTTGTTCACACTGTAAATCTTTGTCAATGCTGTCTCCAAGATCTTGTTGAATGCTTCAACCATTCCATTTGCTTGTGGATGGTAAGGTGTACTCTTCTGATGGTGGACTGCAAATTCTTCGGTTAGGGATTCAACTATCTTATTGATGAAATGTGTACCTTGATCACTCATAAGGACCTTAGGGCATACAAAAATAGTTATTATGTCATCAAATATAAAGCGCGCAGCTGTAGTTGCACTATAGTGCTTGACTGCTCTTGCTTCGGCCCATCTAGTCAGGTATTTTGTCATAGTGATAATATACCTTGCTCCTGTATGCTTTCCTGGTGGGTTTATAGGTCCCACAAAGTTAATGGCCCATTTTTAAAATGCCTGTAGGGTCATCTATGGTGCTAATGGAATCTCATCTCTTCGGGATGGTTTTCCAACTCGCTGGAATACATCGCATGCTCTTGTATATTCTTTAGCATCTCTGTGTAACATAGGCCACCAAAGGCTAGCTCGCAGAACCTTCTGCGCAGTTGCTTTCCCTGCGTAATGTCCTCCTGTGATGCCTTCATTAGCTTCTGCGAGGATCATCAGGCCCTCTGTTTCCATAACGCATCTTCTTAGTATCTCGTCAGGTCCTATTTTATATAGTTGACTAGCTATCAGTGAAAAATCTACAGCATGCACCACTAGCTATTTTTTTGGGGAGATCATATACTCACTCAGAGCTATTCCTATTGACAGGAACTAGACTATGTCTGCGAAGTGGTCATCAATCTTTATAATAGCGAGCATTTGTGCATCCGGTAATGTATCCTCCAGACTGGTAGGTTCTTTGCCATGTTCCAACCTCGAGAGGTGGTTTGGTCCCTTGTTCATTTTTCCTGGCTTAACTATGATCTCAAAATCATACTCTTGAAACATTAGAAGCCATCTGCAGATTCTCCCCCCCAACATTGGCTTGTTGATTAGGTACTTCAGCGCAGAGTGATCAGTAAACATTTTAAAGTGTCCTCCTAACAAGTAGTGGCGGAATTTTTTCAACGCATACACCATGGCTAGTCCCTCTCTCTTTGTAGTGGTGTAATTAACTTCGTATGTGGATAGATTCCTACTGAAAAATGCTAATGGATGATCAATGTCCCCTTCTCCAGGTTGTGCCAGTATTGCTCCTAATGCAATGGAAGACGCATCAACATGTAGATGAAATTCCTTGCTCCAGTCTGGAAAGACTAGAATAGGCACAATTACCATCTTTTGTTTCAGTGTGTCGAAGCTCTATTGGCATTCTTCTATCCAACCGAACTGACAATCTTTCTTTAATAACTTCTCCATTGGCGTAGTAATCTGAGCATGTCCTTTGATACATTTCCTATAATAGCCAGTATGTCCTAGTGCATAGTTGTTTGACTAAAGTAGGTGGTGGCAAATCAACTATAATTGCAATCTTGGATGGATCCACCAACAATCCTTGCTTGCATACAATATGACCTAATAAAACTCCAAATGGTGAGAATAAGTTGCATTTCTTCAAATTCAAATCAATTTGACACTGCCTGCATTTATCCAGCATTAGCCTTAGACATTCAATATGATTTTACAACAAACTAAAAACAGTTCATTCATCAAAGTATGCTTCTAAAACTTATGAAAAAATTCTTTGAACACTTCAACCACCACCCTGGAAAAGATGGCTGGGACATTCTTCAATCCAAATGGCATTACTGTATATTGGTAGGATCCCCACTCCATGGCAAATGTAGTCTTCTGGCGGTCCTCCTTGGTGATGCATATCTGATGGTATCCTGAAAACCCATATGTAAAAGAAGATACTTCTTGGCCTCCCACGTTATCCAACACTTCATCTGTGAATGGTGTAGGGAAAGGATCATGTAGAAAAGCATTATTCATCTTCCTGAGATCTACACAAATCCTGATCTCACCTGTCTTATTATCTTGCACTACCATGGGGCTAATCCACTCTGACTCCTCGATAGGTTCAATAATCCCTGCTTCTAGCATTCTGTCAAGCTCAATCTTCACTTTTTTGTTATATTTCGGGTTCATTCTATAGGGTCTTTGCTTGATTGGATTTGCATCTGGTGTCAAAGGTATTCTTGTCTCTCCCATAGGTCCTTTGATACCCTTCATATCAGTGAACTTGGTCGGGAACAAGTCCTAATACGCGTGCAATAATTCAGTGATTTTATCAATGGTAGCAGCATCCCAGTAATCTCTGACATTGGAAAGATTTGGTGTCTCCTCTGTCCCAATATTGACTTTCTTTATCTTTATCGACTATCCAATGAATGGAATTTCAAATCCTGGTCCTTCCACATCTCTCTGGCCTTTTGTTTCTGTGATATTCACCTTCCTTGGATCATCGTCTTCGTCGGCATTAATGTTGTAGAAGATATGCAGTTTCTGGAGGGGTGCAGTCTATTCATCCTATTCTTGTTCCAAAGGGAGGCCAGATGCCTCCTTAAATACTTTCTGTCTCACCATTTGTAGTGCTTGATCTACTGAAGGAAATTCACTTTCAAACAAAAAGGTGGTTATAAAATTTTGGATCATACCTTCCCACTCTGAAGTGACGAGGCATAGCTTTTCCTGAAGGTACCAGTTAATCGGGGAGGTATCCAGTGTATTGACGAATATGTGTACCCATTGTTCTCTAGGAACGTCACTCCAAGCCTCTTCGCAGCTGCGTACATGGTCCTTTGGGCAGCTTCAACCTGTGTATCTTACTTCACAACTTCCTTCTTGTGCTGAAAACTGCGTTGTCATCAAAGTTCGACATTGTGTCCAGTCTGTGATGTTTCCCTTATGCGTTCCCCACCATCTTGCTGGTGTGGATTTCATGGCCTCATCCATTGCCAATAGCCTTTGTTGTGTTGGTACACTTGTCTCAAATTATGATAAGAAGTTCTCTAAAGGGTTCAACCCATCAAATGTGGGTAGATTACTCACTGTTGTGCCAATCAAACGAACTTCTCTGGTTAGCCTAGCACATCTTCTTTTAGATACTTCGTACATCTGATTCTGCCAGTTCTCCAACGCTTCTTCTGAGTCGGATGAACATGTGTTGTCACTTCGCCAACTCAGATTCCCGTCAGCTATAGGCTTGATATAATCCTGTTGTCTGGCTATTAATTTGTAGATGTTTTCCAGTTCAAATGCATGGTCTTCTTCTCTGATAGGCTTTGTATATCATGGACCCTCATTTGGATCTAAAGGTGCAATGACCCTAAGGCCAACTTTCTCAAATGTCATGCGTATTTTCTTTAGATCAACAACAGTAGAATTGTCGAAAGCCCAAACAATTCCTAACAATGCAGGGTAAGGGAAGCTATCATCAACAATTTCAATTACCTCAAAAACTACAAAGGTTCTTACTCCTTCGATGTCCACTGGGACATGCTCTAATCGTCCAAATGGGTTGACAGCTTGTTGATTAGCCATGTGAAACTTGATAGGTGAATATATCAACTTGGGTTTTCCCATCAGTTCCTAAGTCTTCTTCGTCATTACATTGACCTCTGACCCTAAGTCGAGGACCACATAGTCTATCTCATACTCTCCTATCTGAGCATTCAAGTGTAATTATTTATTTTTTCTTCTCCTTTTTCCAATTTGGTGCACTGCCCTATTCAGTAAGGGGTCTATCTTTCCTAGCTCATACTGCTTGATTAAATCTTGTAATTCTCGTACAATGCCTTTATCTTGAATTAACTTAACACAAGTGCACAAAAATTCCATGAGTTTGCTCACCTCTTTCCCTTCTGTTGGCGATGCAGACAGAGCAAATGCCTGAGGCATGCCATATTCTTTGATTTTTGGTTGTCTCTTTGATGAAGCTCCTTGAACTCTTTTGAACTCTTTTCTTGCCTCCTTGAATATCTGTCTTTTTTTCTTAACATCAAACATTGGGGTCTTTTCTATAGCTTTCCTGACTCCGTGGTTGGTATTAGTCTTTCCTTGGGCTTCTCTGTCTTCTCCTGTAGAAGCACCTCCTCGAGTGATAATAGCGACTCTAGGGTCTGCTCCGTGAGGTTCAGCATATATCAGTTGTACTTGTTGGTTCTGTTGATGTCCTCGTCTTTCCTGAAGTTTAACCAGCAGCACAAGGCATTCGTCTATGACATGCTGGAAGGAGTTACAATAACTACAGGTTGTACAAGGATTCTGACAATCCCTTGCTAAATGTCCTGGTTGCGCACAGTTGTAACAGATTATTTGTCCACAGCCTTGGCCCATACCCCCTCCTTGTCCTCATCCTCTGTATCCACCACGAGAATTGAAGTTTCCTCTCCCCGGAGAGTTGTACTATGGAGTGTTTCCTTCTTGTTGTACTTCACCTTGAATCTTGTATATGTCTCTCGACCTTTCATGCATGAGATCATAAACTCTACAATCTTGATCATCGTGCCCCACTAATTTAAAGAATGTAAAATACAAGTCTATGGGTGTCTGAACATACTTCTTCATGTAGTAGCACTCACCTGGGTGATGTCTATTTCTGCATACATCGCACTAGGGTAGGTTAACTTGGTTCAAGGGGAAGAGCGCCCCTGAGGCCAAGTACTCATGAAATAAGGGATAGTGTTCCTTATCATGGCCTTCAGATATGCATATAACACACCATATATCTTCCCTTTTTTCTTTTCCCTTACCTTTCTTCATATCCTCGACCTGTAAAGACAAACTAGTTAGTTGGCTCATGATCTGGCTAATGCCTGAGCTAGATTCTCCCATCGGTGTTGATTCAAGATTCATGGAGATATCCAAATCTTCTGCCTGTGATGCAATATTCTGCTGCATCAGAGGGAATATTATGTGTGGTAACAACGTAGCAATGAACCATTCTTTGTTATGTTCATCAGGGATATGAAAAGTTAATCGTCCTGTCAGGGTCTTGAATCTCCAGTCGAACTCCCAAACAAGTTCTGCTACCCTTTGTTTAATCTCTTTTAGTTCTATAATACATTGTGATTCTGACTTAGGTTTGTTAAACTCTACAATCAGCGCATTATTGATCTCATTCAGGGGCTTAGGTTGTTCCAGTCCTTGGACAAGTTTCATGTACCAGCTCAGTGCGTGGTCCCTCAGCGTAGTGTTGAACTGGCTTCTCTTGATGGCTTCATCGATGATACTTTTAATGTTCCATACGGATTCACACAGAAACCAATGTTGATCTGGATCTTCATATACATCTCCTCTAAAGATACAAAGTCTCATTTTATCTGCCATAGAGCTGACTAGGCTTCTTCTCTGAGTAGATGCTGAGCTACTAGTAATAGTACTCTAAAGATTCTGGTGGTTCTGACTACTCTGACTGCTAGGTACTGTTGGGACAAAAGGAAGATTAACATTACTTACTTCAGTAGTCCGTGCAGTTCCAGAGTTTTCTGGCTCACTTTGGAGAAGTTCTTCAGCTTCCCCTTCTTCTGTTCTGGTGGGCTCTGGATGCTCTTCGTCGATTAGATCTACCTCTTATTCATTGTAGAAACCCTCTTCTCCATAGTTTTTCTTAAACAAGTTCTCAAGGTGAATCCCTCATAATACTTTCCCACTGTGTGTATGTCCTGCTTCTGTGTCAATGTCTCTATCCAAGATCTTGTACATTAGCCTTTTCTAGTTCGACCAATCTACTGTATCTTTAAGATGTGGTTTTCATGCAAGTGCATCTTGATTCTTAGCTTCAAAAAGTGCAAATATTTTCCTCTAGGTCCTTTGAAAAAGTATCTCTTGGCTTGGATATATGATTATGTTCTGTCAACAACAAACTCGGTGATATACCCTCCAATGATACTATCAAACCAATGATCTACTACTCTGGATACAGCGTTGTCAATTATCTTGACCTTTTGGATCAGCGTCGGTGTCCAAACCACAGGAGGTCTAGATCTGATCTCAAACTGTGTGTTAGCTAGCCTAGCCAACCACTCGTGTAGCTCCTAATGGATTCCTCCAAAGAAGATCTCATGAATGTCGGTGAAGATGTATCTTTGTAGCCAATCTTCAGTACTCAATTTAGGGTTCTTGTTCTGGGCTTCAACAAAGTCCTTCTCTTGATCCTCTATCCACTTTTGAATCTTTGTCTTCGATGGCAACCACCTTGACATTCCCTTAAAAAGATTCTGGTCCTGGCAACAGAACCATTTGTTGGTACAGGGGAAGACCTTGGGTTCAATCCAAGAGCGCACCAACAAGCCCTAGCTACTGGCCCTTTCGGCAACACCTGCGAAGCAAATGCAGTCTCACCTGAAGCAGCGATGGGGGGGTTGCAGAACAAATATGTCTACAACCAAGACAATATCAAGTGGATCTTGTATAACAACAATCACAGTATTCATATATCACTTATCAGCGAGATCTATTATGCGCAACTATAGATCTTGATCTAACATAGTAATGCAAATAACAGTATAATAATGATAGATATTCCAGCATCAATCACTCACACAACACAAAATATACGTGGTTCATCCTCTCTCTAGGGCTACATCCACAGAACTGTGCTTACGATATATTAAGATAAATATTATAGTTCAGATCTGCGCTCTTGGCCAACAGATCATCTCTCTTCTTCTCTCTTTCTCTCCCACTTCCTATGCACCCAGCTGCAGGATTTGATCTTCGCACCCAACTAAAGATCTTACAATACTAGAAGGCTCTCACCCTCAACACTTCTCTCTCCCAATACAATGACCTCTCACCACAACAATAGAGCTAAATCAATAACAATATCATCATCCCCCAACCCAGGTCCTCTTAACCTTTATTTATACATTTACAATACCTCTCTGACAACCTTAGGCCGAAAACTAGGTGTCAAAACCCTAATTACCAAAACCCTAGGTGTCTAAAACCCTAGGTCAACTTGATCCACTTTTTCCAGACTTTGCTAGCCTATCTTTCCTTCCTTTTCATGCGGTGCTCCAAAGCATCAGATGGTGGATTTTTTCCCCTTCTCGAGTCGTCCTCGGTCCATCTTCCTTGTTGATCTGTCATCCTCGATATCCTCATCCAACGGCTTGATTTTCCGCACTTCACTCCATCTTTTCTGCTCTTTTGCTCACTTTGACCCAGTGACAGTCACTGTGTCTCCCGCAAAGTTCTCTTTTTAGCTTTTCTTCCTTGTTTTCTATTTCCTTTCATAACCAAGGGCCAACACCTGTCAGGAGTAGGAAAAGGAGTGTATAGGCCTTGTTTCTTAGTGTCCAGTTTGGAAATAGCACTTGCAGTGCAGGATCGAATATACTTGCTGACATCTTGTTGAAGTTTTGGCCAGTAGAAATGTCATTGCAACACTGCCACTGTATTTTCCACGTCGATGTGTCTTGCCACCCCACTATAGTGGGCTTCCCAAATCAGCTTCGCTCGCTCACTTGATGAAACAAAAAGATGGCCCATATGGCACAACAACCCATCCTGAATATGGAAATTAGATAAAAAAATTGTTTGTGCCGAACATATGGTAGGTGTTGGTGAAGTCAGGATCTGTCTCATAGAGGTGCAACCATCTGGAGGTCTCGTGGACGCAAGAGTCTAGCAGCATGGTCAGTTTCATGACTAGAGGTTGACTGAGGTAATCAATGATTCAGTTGGTGCCTCATGTTTTATACTTGATGTTGAGGTGGAAATGCTGCAAATGTGTGGACCACTTCTGATGGCGGTCATTCTGCAATTTTCCTTGTGTCTACATGAACTGCAATGGCTTATGATTAGTGTGGATGAATGTATCCTTCCCGAGAATGTAATTCCTCCACTGGAGGAAGGATTAAACAATGGAGTACATTTCTTTGTCATAAGTAGGGTAATTACGGATGACATATGATAGTGTCTCGCTATGATAGGCCACGGGGTGGTTGTTCTAAGTGAGGATTATGCCCACAACATATTCTCAAGCATTTGTTTCAATCTCAAAGGGTTGTTGCAGGTCAGGTAATGAAATCATTAGATTTGAGCACAAGAATTGCTTCAGATCATCGAGCGCTTGCTTTTGGGACATGCCCCACACAAATTATTCCTTACCACCACCTCTAGTTACTTGGATGAGGGCCCATGCAAAATGGGAGAATCCCAACACTAACTTGTGATAGAAATTAGCAAGGCCTAGAAGATCTGAATCTCAGTGAGTGTGGTTGGTGTTGGACAGTCACAGATGACTTTTATCTTGGCTAGATCCACATGCACACCATGCACATCAAAAATGTAGCCTAGGTACTAGATGTTGTCCATGCTGAAGGAGTATTTTTCCAAGTTATCATATAGCTTGTGTTTTCGCAGAGTGTGCATAACCTATTATGTTGCAAGTGTCCCGCCTGAGTCTTGTTGTAGATGAGGATTTCATCCAAATAAACCACCACAAACGAATTAGTGAAATGGTGTAATATATCGTCCATCATCCTCATGAAAGTTTCTATGGAATTTGTAAAACCAAAGGGCATGACCAACCATTCAAAAAAACCTTATTTTGACTTGAAGGAAGTCTTCCATACATTTGTCTGCTCTATTGGGACCTGATGGTATCCATACTTAAGATCAATCTTACTGAATTATTTGTCCCCCTTGAGCTGATCAAGGAGATATTCAATTCGAGGAATTGGGTATTGGTTCCTGACTGTAATTTTATTTAGGGCCCAGTAATTAATGCAGAGTAGCCAGGTCCCATCTTTCTTTTGCACCAGCATGATTGGGCTTCCATAAGGTGATGAGTTTGGTCGGATGTGCCCCTTGTGGAGAAATTGTTGGATCTAACGCTTGATCTCCTCATTTTCCAACAAAGAGTGATTATAGAGTGGCCCATTTGGTAGCGGTGCGCTGGGGGTCAGATCGATGGGATGCTTGACCTGAAAGTGCAGAGGTACCCCAATAGGTGATGATAATATGTCTTTGTATTCTTCCATGACCCTATTTTGTTAGGGTCCTAACCCGCACATAGGTAGAACAATATATTCGGATGTAATAAAGGTCAATATTAATAAGGCCTTTCAATAAAATAGAATAAGTCGGATGTAAGAAGACCTAATAGAAGCTTCCGCTTCTAGAAGGATCTTCCTCTAGATTCTTCTTTTAATAGACATATTTAGTATAAATAGGAGTCGAGGGTTTGAGAACCCTAGCTTGGATAATATTGTAATAGAGTGCTTCTCAACTAGAGGTTTCCCCCTCAAAGAGGCCTGTGAACATTTCTTTCAGAATCAAAGTGTTATTTTAGTTGTTGTTCTTATATCATTTCAGTGCTATTGTGGTGATTTTTATGGTTATATTGTTGTTATTTTGCCATTTCTATCATTTTATTTCTGTTCTGCATACTTTTTATATCTAGCATATTACATATTCAACTGCTTCTACTATGTGGAGAGGTCGACTTTGGAGGCCATGGATGTGGTTGCAACCTTTTGCTCACTCTGAGAGCGAATCAAGAAGAAGAAAAAATTCCTGGTCTAAGAAATGACCTTCCTGCATTACTTGGTAGAGATCAAGAAAATAACACTAGGTGGGATTACCTCGGGTATCTTGTACAATTTCTTGTTCAAAGTAATAATAACACTGCAAGGCCTAGACTCATATAAAACATGAAGTTTCCATAAATAAGGTTGTCCCAAAAGAACATCGAAAAATTCAAGGGGATCAACATCACACAATACCTCATCTTTGAATGCCTTGATGTCGTACAATGGGCAACACTGTTGGTTTACGTGAAGATCACATCCTTGACAGAGCCATCTAATGGTGTAGGTATGTGAGTGTGGCATTGTTGGAAGGGCTAGCAGCTTGACGAACAATGTTGATATGAGGTTATTTTGGCTACCGCTATCAATGATGAAGTGCAGTAGACTTCCTTTCACCCACATCTTTGAATTAAACAGGCGCTCACCTTCCTCTGGCTCATCAGGTTCACCAGGAGAGATCTTGGTGGTAGCAGTGGTGGAACTGGGTTTTGCATCAATGATCTGTCTCCCCTTTTCAAGTTTCGACTCAGAGTCAGAACCCACATCTAATTCAGACGCTTTCACCTAAAACACCAATTACTTCTTTGAGGGGAAATCATTAGTGTTATGCCAGTGGCTCTTATGAAAGTCGCACCACTTCTCAGTATCTTTCTTCATCTTTACATTGTCCTTGTTTGCTTGCATCTTGGATTAGTTTTCCTGAGGTTGCCCATATTTTATCTATCCTTTGTTCTGCAGGTTTGGGCTGCCCTTTCCATACTTCTACTATGAGGGGTTCCCAGACCCAAACTATCACATATTTTGTTTAAGCTTCTGCTTGATTTTGATGACATAGGTCGTGCTCAAGGATGAGATGTCCAAAAAATATTTTTATGTCTGCATGTATCTATGCAGAACACCACAGTACTTGAGCACTATATGTCACTCATAATATTTGATACCTATCTTGGGGCGCAAGGTATGAAAGACATTGGTGAACCGTGGAACTGTTTGGTCTCTTTCTTTCCGCAGTATGGTCCATCTTGTATACAAGTTGTCATAACTTCCAATAGGGTAGTGTTGTTCCTAATAACATCCCTGAAGAAACACCAAGTGGGTGCAACTGCAAATAATGTGGATCCATCTATTTCCTTTTTCTCACAGAAAGTCTCCCACCAATCTGTGACATGGGGGACGACCTTGAGGAGTGCAAATGTAATATTTTCTCTATCGAAAAAGTTTTGGACAAAAAAATACCCTTCTATAAGGTTTAACCATTTATCTATGGCATCCGCATCTATTTGAAATTCAAATATAGGAATATCAAAATTGATCTGTACCTTGAAGGGGGCGACACCTCCACTTGAGGTGGATGTGTCACTTGTCGGTAGTTGTTGAAGGATTTGTGCAAATATGTCCATCATCTCGTTCCTCTGTTGCTCGAGGGATTCCTTGAGAAACATTTTGAAATTATCTCCTATCCCGTTGTATTTCTTTTTTCTTTCCATGGATGGTTTCTTGGGCATGCGAGAGCAATTTTCCTCAAGAGAAACAATCTCGAGACCCAACTCTCTATACCCTAACCGTGTTAGGGACATGCACTAAAAATTGACAAGGAGCACACCACTTTAATACCACTGATTTGAATTTATGAGAGGAACAAAATGAAAACACAAATTTATAATATTAACACAGAGACACAGTGAATACTGATAGAGATACAGTAAAACTTGACTTCTATTAAATAAGAAATATGTTGAAACTGTAAAATGCAGACTAGAAACAAGCTTACTATAATAGTGGCAGTTTATCTCTGAGAATAGATGTGACGTCTATGCTCATTTGCAAGAATATGAGTACAATGAGGATTTGAAATCCTTTTTACAATAAACATGAGTTCCAAAACCCTAGACATCCAAAAACCTAACCATAGGAGATGAAGCGCCAAAAGTCATGTGGGCCTTGTTGGGGTAAGTTAGTACATCAACTTCCCATGGTCGTAACGTTTTCATATGATATCCATTTGTGGCACATGATAGCTCATTGGAAAGGTATCAATGAGGAGATTCATTTCACAGGCTCAATCATGCCATCAACGATCATTGAAGTTCCCGATAGCGAAAAACCATTGTTTAGGCCCTCAAAATGGCCCCGAAAGTTTAGAGCCCGAAAAACTGATAAAAATAGTAAATTGCCAAAACCTACTTTGAGCCAGTTGGAATAGGTGGGTGGCCACCGATGTCCACCTGGATCAGATATAGTCTTGTCTATGCTTCCATCTCATGCTTGATCTTCTTTGAATTCAACATCCTTGTTTATTATCACCTTCTTTGTCATTGGATTATACAATTTGTATGCCTTCGAATGATCATTCTACCCAAGAAGATGCATTTTCACTTATGTCATCTAACTTCCTCTTCAAATCTTTAGGCACATGATCATATGTCACACAACTAAATACTGTGAAGTGTGCTACAATGCAACTCATATAATTCCATGCTTCTTTTGGAACTTTTTTCTTCACACTTTTAGTAGGATATATGTTCAAAACATAAACATAGGAAGATATTGTTTCTCCCCAAAATTCATTTGACAAATGTTATGATTTCAACATGCTTTTATCCATATTCATAATGGTTATCTTTTTCCTTTTAGCTTCACCATTTTTCAGGAAGAACAAACCAAGAGATTTGAGGAAGATTCGAGAAAAGGAAGGGAAAGCTCCCCCAAGGAGCTAAGTTGCTCCACATGGGACTAATTTTGTTTCCTTGTGAGGAAGATTCGGGAAAAGAAAGAGAAAGCTCCCCAACGAGCTAAGTTGCTCCACATGGGACGACTTGTGTTTCCTTGTGAAGTGGATGCATAAAAAGGTTTGACTAAATGAAATATCTATACAGGAGTTTGAATCCATATATTAATCAAAGTCATTTCATTGTAAATATTTAGAATACGACTAGGATTATCATTTTCAGGCCAAATTTTAATCGTCAGAAAACATGGTTTGACTGACTTAAATATATATGGACGAGTTTGAATCCATACTTTAATGGGAGTAATTTCGGTATAATGCATAGAATATAACAATGATTATTATTTTGGGTGCTAATCCTCTCAACGACAACAAAACAAAATGTTAGTCACCATGTCCAAGGATACAAAAACAAAAAAAAACTACATTCTTTGTACAATACTCGGCTTGAGAGTAACTAGTACCAATCGGATTTTCCTCACTGTGAAGGATCGAACCAATAGGATTATCACTCAAGAGATTTCTCAACCTTATGATTGTATGTGCCAACATGGAGAGCTTATCACGGATATGAAAGACTTTGTGTTCCCTTTCCATGGATCTTAATAAACGTAGTTGGGGAAATATTAGGTTGCTCCCTTGGGTGTATTATAGAGTGTATCCACTTCCTTGAAAATTTAATAGTTTAAATTTAGATCCTCCATCTCAATTTGAAATTGGTTGTGGAACATCAATATGTAAGAATATAAAATATGCATGTTAAATTAATGTTTAATTTAAAAAAAATCTATAAAAAACTTTTAAAAATATTAAAATTAAACTTTGAAAAAAGAGAAAAAGAAAAGGGAGAGAGATATATGTGTTGTATCACTATTTGTCACCTTGGTTCTCATAAAAGGACTTACTAATGTCATTTCCATTGCATGCCAAAATTTCATGTCATTGTCAAAAAATCATTGTTGTTTAGCACGGTTGCTTCTTATTTTTATTCAAGATGCAACGAGTCGCTTGTTGTCCTCATTCAAGGTACTATTGATCGTTTTTTTCCCTTGTGCAATAAGGGACCACCTCTCAAACTTTTTAGATTTGAGGAGTTCTGAGGAGATGAGATTGGGATAGGTTGGCCATGATACATCATGAGATATGGAACTTGTGCATGACTTGTTGTTCATTAACTTCCAAGATTTGAACCTATCTCTAGAACCTCCTCCATCACTCTATAAAAGAAGGTCAAATGAAGGGGTATGGGAATTCAATTGATGATAGACTTATGTTGCCAAAATATAACCAGAGAGAGACTTCTACCTTCAAAGTTCATTGTTGGTTCATCCACATTTGAGAGAGTGATAAGGAAGGTCTCAAGGAGCTTGGAGCTAGAAAAATGTTTCAGTAGTCTCAAGGTATCACATTGTGATGTTGTACTTTTCTTTCATTATTTATATAGATCTATGAATTTTCCCCTCCAATGGCTATGAATGATTGCTATTTCTTTACATACATTGGTAGATCTACTTTTACTTGAGAAAAGTAGATTATTTTTTCTTTTACATTTATTTATTTACATACATTGGGAGGATTGTTTTTCACTTGTGTGTAGGTAATTGAGTGTTGGAGCTAGGATTCGATTCTTGGAGCTGCATCAGTTTGGATCATACGAGAAAAACTGGTTAAATAAGTAAGGCCTACCCTCCTATCCTCATTAGTATATATTGAATGAACAATTTACATCTGGAATGTAAAAGTGATAGAGATCTATCCACGTTCTATTTCTAATCTCTATCAGATCAATGAGAGGGCTCACCTATTTGTAGGAGAGATTGTTGTACAACATAATTGATGACTTCACTTGGGAGAGCTTAGCTTTCCTTATCTAGTTTGATAAGTTCCACTGATTTTTTTTTTTTTTTGAAATATTATAGTAGTTTTGTACTACCTTATATTCCTGTCTGGGTGCCTGAAACCTCAATATATCTCATATCTAGGCTAAATTTGTTGATATTTTTGTTTTTTTCCCATAGTTACTTTTGTTTTCCTAACAGACATGATCAGCCAGACTTTTCTCAATGGAAAGGTGTGACCATTAATCAATGGCCACTTGTTCCACATTAGCCAAAGAATTTGGTATACTCCTGGGCCAAGCATTGGACTATTTTTATCTTTGGCATTGGATAAAAGGGCCTTGGTTGGGTGTTTTTTTTCCTTTTCAAGAATTTGCAGGGCAGAGATGCAGTTGGCTTGAGTAATAAATGTAACCTATGGTGCTTACTACATGTCAATAAATCCCTCAAAAAAATATTCATAACTACTAAAGATAAATCTAACTCGATGCTTGGCCTAGGAGTATACCAAATTCCTTTCTCCTACGTAAAATCGTGCATAGACCAAACTGGTAGATCATTTAAATGTTGTCTTAAAGAGCATATCGTTGATACTAGCCACAATTGAATCTCTAAATCAGTTATTGTCGAACATTCTTTTAAATCCAAACACCTAATTTTAAACTAAAATTTTAGCCTCTACTCCCTATTACTCTTCTCGCCTAATTCATGAAGATCTTGAAATCAAAAAACATCCTAGTAATTTTAGTCGGGAAGATGACTATAAACTTATCCAATCTTGGAAACCTGCCATTCATCAATTGGATCATTAGGAATATTTTTTCTAAAAATTCTTTTACTCATTGATTTCATTCCTAACCCTTGTTGAATATTGTTTTGTCCCTCTCCTTTCTTGCTTCTTCTCTTTGAAATCTAATGATTAATTTCTCTTCATTGACTTCCTCTTCACCGCTTAGAATATTTTTGGTTTTGAGTTCCCCTTCTTTGAAACCTATGCTCTTGCCCATGTTTCCATTTAATTAACTTTTCTCCCATTCTTAATCAACCATTAGTACTCCTTAGCTCCTTCTCAATATACATATTTATATTATCATTATCCTATTTTCAACAAAAATATTCCATGATGCACTTTTTTCAACGTTGACTAATTTATTAATTTATTGGTCTTAACGACTAATTCTATATTTTAATATTTTTTCCTCTTCGTTATCCAATATTCTCTCTTCAAAGGTATTACTCCATTCTTCCTCTATAAATATAAACCCTAACACTCTTTTCTAACGTAAAAGATTCAATTGTCCTTCATGATGGGTGGAGTGTCCACTTGAAACGTTCGACGTTTCAAAACTTATGACACATTTTTTATCCAGAAATTCTTCTAGCAATATGACTAACTGTGGAAACCTTCATACTCAATATTAAACTACTAAAACCAATACAGACAATAATAAACTACTCAAACCTATTTCTTATGTTCTACCAAACACAAGACATGTTATCACACAAACAAAAAAACCATAATGCAACTTGTTATCACATAATTTTTACTTGTCCAAATCCCAAGACAAGTAGGTGAAATTGGCATAACAAAAGGATATTCCACCATTGTCACCTCAGTGAGAAATCACCACTTTTAGGGATGGATGAAGGTCCAACCTAGGGGAGGCATCCCAGGTGACCTAAAGGGATGGGTAGACTAAAGTTATGGTTAATAAATACCCCCCTCTCACTGGTCACCTAAGTCAACAAGGTTTACGTATGAGAAATTGAGGAAAAGAAGAGTAACTTGTGTATCTTCCTGGAACAAGGACAATACAACATATATATAGCAATTCCAAGTACCAAAAAGATAGTAAAACCTCAAAGACAATAGAGAATGTAAAATATGTGTTGGTTGATATGTAATTGAAGTAAATTAAACAATTTACAACAACAAATAATGATGTGTAGAAATCATAATAGTTATCACTCAGATTTACAATAAATGACCATGGAAATTTAGCATTTATCATGTAGATTACTTAACAGTTATTGTAGTAGATTTATAAGTAAGTTTGATAGTTACTAGAGTTATTTATCTAGGAAATTAGTAGCAGTTAGGGCGGTTGTAGTAATTATTTGCTATATTGACAAGTAGGTTAGAGATCTAGGCTAAGTTAAGGTAAAAAATAGTTAGTGGAAACTTGAGAGTGTAGAGTTTGAGAGTTGGTTTGATCACATTCATCCATAAGAGAATATAAATCAGTGCCTTTTGGGATATGGAGTCTTTTACAACAGCAAAAAAACTTGGAGAGAAAAATGTTAATACTTGTCTAAGGATAAATAAGGTGAAGTATTTAGGAGTAGCAACTTAAGTCCTCAAGCATCCGAGCCTCAAATATCAATTCGGCTAGAGTGTAGGCACTTCTACACCCTAGTGAATTTATCCTTCCTTAGATTCTTGGAAATATGATGGAAACAAGATTCTAAAATAGGATTCCTAAAGTGTTATCACTTTAGGTATTTAGGATCCTAGTTTAGACTAGGATTTCTTGACAATAAAAGGGTGGAAAGGTTTAGAGAGAGAAAGAAGCACCTTGTGTTTCTCTTCTAGGATTTTAAGCAAGAAATTTTATAATATTCAATATGAAACAAGTAAATATAACCACAAACATTCAATGCATGAAGGAATTTGCATAATTTACTTTCTTTCAATAAGAATAATCAAGCATTAAACAATTTACCACCACAAAATAGCCAAACAATTCCTTTAGCATGCTCCTCCAAGCCTAGTGCATCAATGAAAGAGACCATAAACTCAAAAGATAGAACAAATTTCAGTCAACATGCCTTAGACAATGAAAATTTCAGTCCCTTCCTCTTGTGAGAGGTGATTTATGTGAAAAATGAATTAGGCCATCCATATTTCTATGGGAAATTACCAAAAAGTTGTGTCTTTTCACAGTTTTGAGCCTACTTCTCAGTTTACTCATTAAATAAAAAATAAATTCATTTTTTTACAAAATGGCCCTCAAAGGGTGACATCATGCCCCTTTAGTGTGACATTAGGCTTCCTAAGTGAAGCATTGTTCTGGAGAAGCATAGCTCTAGGCCTCCAAAGGCCATCTACCATATCCTCAAGTTCCAAGTGTCAGGTCATGGGCCACCCTCCACCATAACTGATCTCCATCAAGCCCTAGAATTGCGCCATAGGATAGTAGAGTAACGTCCAAGCCTCCAAAGGCTATTTTCCAAGTGCAGAAGGACCAGAAGTAGTCTCCTAGAAATTCCAGAGTGCCTCCCAAGGAAACGACCTCCTCCTCTACTGTGAAAATGGTGATCACAAGATAGCCCCATATGTGGGGTCTATGCATCCATCTTTGGGCTATAAATCCCTCATGAAGTTCTGAAAAAATAATATCCTTATGAACACCTATCAACCAAGCAAGGTCCTACAAAGACAAACATATATGCCCTCCAAGGGTCCATAATTCACATGATCATGCCAATTAATCCATATGTAATAATGAAACCACCTGAAAATGTGTACCAAACCCCCCTTTTCAAACCAAACAGATGCTCAAAGACGTTATACAATTTGTCAAATTTAGGTGTGGGAGGGGTGTCAAGGAAACATATTGGGCTAGTTAGTCCTCAAGTCAAGGTTGTTTTACAAAAGAAACCCATCTAATTCATGTAAAGAAGATGAGGTGGATGGGAGTGATACCTTTGAGAATGGGGTTCATGACATAGAAGGGTTCGTATTGTCTCATTTATAGGTTCCTTTGTAGAGGGTGCGCTACCCTTCATCCACGATGCAACATTTTTCCAAGCCCATTTATTTCCATTAATTAATGTAAGTTCATAACAATTGGATACTCCAAATGGGTAACATAAAAGTTGGGAGGAAGTACCACAATTTCACTTGAAGGTAGAGGTACACAAAGTTCCATAGGGGTAATGAAAATGTTGTAACACATTTGTGTAGATCCCTCAACAAGTGGGACATCTATATAATATGGAAATGCTTTTGTAGGTCTTATGGTTTTAAGAGATAATGCTTCATTGTTTCTCAAGACCTCTTGGGCATGAATCTGGAAGGTTTATGATTTGGATTTTATCTTTTTCCAACTACATTCCCTTTGGGCCTTCATCCCCTTCTTCCCATGAAATGAGGTACAATCCCTTCTTGGGTTAGTGTACCCAAAAATCCCAAAATATGAAGAAACATAATGGAAATAACATGAAAGGTGATAACTATGATTGGGAATGGATGATGAATCTTCACGGAACCCCCCAGTAGCACCCTATCCCCAAGGGTGACCAACTTACTAGGAAAAAATGATACCCACCAAGGTTAAATAAGACAAAGATTATAATTTCCAAGCAAACTTTTTGTAATTAATAAAGAAGTCTTTGCAACATGTTCAAATGCTCCAATTATTAGGATGACACTTACAATGATACCAGAATTATTACCTCATGAAGCAAGAACTCTTGTCCTTTGGGGCCAGACTGGTGTGATAAATGTTTCTTTGTTGTTGTATGATGGTGACTCAATGAATAGGAGGGGCCTTGAGTGGCCATGCTATTCAATCTTCATCTCGACACTCCATTTTTTCTACATGTGGGCCTCGAGACATGATCTCCATAGTTACCCCTAGTTCGAGGGGGTAACATCAAGCTCCTACTCAGGGACATGTGCTTGATGTAGAGTGCATGAGAACCTCAGCATATCTGGAACGACCTATGCCTACATATTGAAGAAAAATGTTAAAGTACCTAGGGTGTCACGATCACCCCTTGTTCTTATGAAAAATGATCAAAATCACAAAGTAAATGATGAAAATAAAATTCTATTCTAACATGTCAGTGAAAACATATAAGTATGACATAGCAATGGAGCAATGTGAAAAAGTACAACATGTAAATCAAGAGCGTGCATGAAAATAAATCTAGGATAAATGAAAACTACACTAGCATGATATGAAGCATGCAACGTATATACAATGATATGAAAGATGCAAATGCCTACCTACCTACCTATCTATGTTAGTAAGAAATGCTAGGTATAATAATATAACCAGTACAACCATGCTAGCATTGTATTACAACACCTACCTTTGTTCTTCCTCATAAACTATAAAAAGCATAAGTCAAGAAAAAAATGAACATGAGTTAGAGCATCTAGTATATCATAGCTAATCATAAAATATAACTCATGGAGATGGGAGGGGAGGGAAAAAATCATGCCAAATCACATTTCTAGAAGAGTGCTCAATCCATCTCTGAAAAGGGTCGTGAAAGGTTGAAGACTCGAGAGGCTAACTCAAAGAGTTTGAAGATTGACCACCTTGGACCTCATCACTCCTCAAGGTCTAAGAAGGGATGAAAAATAATATGGAGGATGAATGACAACTCCAAGTTAGGGAAAGGTTGAAAAAAAGAGGTACTAGACTTCTTCTCAAAAAGTTGATTCTACTTTTAAATTCCAAGAGAAAAGTTTTCCCTAGGGACCACCTGGGACAAGGGACAAGTTTCTCAGCAACATCCTTAACAAAATAGTGAGATAAAGGAAAAGGAGGTTGGGAAACCTCATCACAATTATCTTGTTACAAGAAAACCATGTCCTCGTCCTCATCAAAATATGAGCACAACGATGGTTCATACTCTTCTTCATAGAATATATCCAAGTACTCAAAAGAATATTCATTGAAATTTTCAAGGTATGACCATAAATCATTATGAGAACACTGCATTAAGTCATCCTTGGGAGTTTGGAACACATATGTAATTATGTCATCTCCTTGTTGCCACATGTCAGAATCAGTAGCAATCTCAAATGATAGTTGTGAAGGAAACAATCGGAAATGACCTTCAATGTCATAAATGGGATTTCTATCGTGACCAATCACATCCAATTTACATCTTCCAACACATATAAACTCATCAACGTTAACAATCACATCATTTCCTTCATCATAACATGAAGGGTCTAGTGCATCCAAGGGTTACTCTATTTCTTCACCTTATGAATCATAGAATAGAGCATCATCAAAAACTTCAAAAGGAAAATGACTAACCACATTATCTTCTTCTTGTGAAGGATGAATGAAATCTTGGATGACTCCATCGGGTGGAGGAGAAGACACCAATACTTCATCCTCTTGACTCACCTTTTCAAGCTCTTGTTCTTCGATTGGGTCTTTGTCATCTTTAGTGGCTTCATGGGATAATTCTTGCTCCTCTTCATAGGATTCTTCCTCATTCATGTCATAGAGCATATCAAGGTCTTCTTTAGTGCCCGATCTGTTAATGAAGGTCTCTTCAAATTGTTCCATAGTCTTGATGATTTATTAGGAATACCATCATATGGTATCTTTTAGCATCGTCCTGAAGAGTGGTTGAGAAAAGATTCGTCACTAAGTCTTCAGCTTCATCATCCACAGGGTTCAATTGAAATAAATCCTTGAAATCTATCATGTGCTCTTAGGTAGTAGCCTCACCATTACTGGAAAACTTGGAAAACCATTTCTTGTACTTAGGAGGAATATGTCGAGGGTATCCTAGGATACTACTCATGTCCCAAGGGTCCAAAAACCTTATCGAGGGACTATTTTGGAGAATCCGTGGGTAAAAAGGTTGGTTGCTAGAACGATGTTTGAGACAAGTTGTCATCAATGGAGTCACCATATAACCCTTCAAGGATTGTCAAATGAAGTGAGGGAATCACCCTTAGTGTAGTCACCAAGTAAGCTTGTAAGATAAAAGGGATCTGGTAAAAACTCACCAAAGATATGTCGTTAAGGAAAACTGACTTGATTCTCCCTGGAAATGGCGCCAAAATGCTATCGCACAATTTTTAATTTTCCAAATCCCAATACAAGTAGGTGAAATTGGTGTAACAACAGTATATCCCACCACTATCACCCCAGTGAGAAATACCCACTTTTAGGGATGGATTAAGGTCCAACCCAAGGGAGGCATCCCCGGTGAATTAAATGGATGGGTAGAATAAGGTTATGGTTAAGAAATAGCCCCATTTCACTGGTCATGTAATTCAACAAGGTCTACATCTGATAACTTGAGGAAAATAAGAGTAACTTGTGTACCTTCCTGGAACAAGGACAATACAACATATATATAGCAATTCCAAGTACCAAAATGATAGTAAAACCTCAAAGACAATATACAATGTAAAATATGTGTTGGTTGATATGTAATTGTAGTAAATTAAACAGTTTACAACAACAAATAATGATTTGTAACATCCATAAGAATTATCACTCAGATTTTCAATAAATGACCATGGAAATTTAGCATTTATCATGTAGATTACTTAAAACTTATCGTAGCATATTTTTGAGTAAGTTAGATAGTTATTAGAGTTAGTTATGAAAAAAATTAGCAATAGTTAGGTTGGCTATAGAAATGATTTTCTACAACAACATGTAGGTTATATATCTAGGCTAAGTTAAGGTAAAAAATAGTTAGTGGAAGCTTGAGAGATTGGAGTTTGAGAGTTGGTTTGATCACATTCATCCACAAGAGCATAGAAGTCAATGCATTTTGGGCTATGAAGTCTTTTACAACAACAAAAAAAATTGGAGATAAAAATGATAATACCTGTCTAAGGATAAATGAGGTGAAGTCTTGAGGAGTAGCACCTTAAGTCCTCAAGCATTTGAGCCTCAAAGATAAATTAGGCCAGAGTGTAGGCACTCCTAGGCCCTAGCGAATTTTGCCTTCCTTAGATTCTTGGAAATATGATGGAAATGAGATTCTAAAACATGACTCCTAAAATGATAGAACTTTAGGGCTTTAGGATCCTAGTTTAGACAAGGATTTCTTGACAATCAAAGGGTGGAAAGGTCTAGACACAAAAATAAGCACCTTATGTTTCTCTTCTAGTATTTTAAGAAAGAAATTTTATAATCTTCAATATGAAACAAGTAATTCTAACCACAAACATTCAATGCATGAAGCAAGTTGTAGAATTTACTTACTTTCACCAAGCATAATCAAGCATTAAACACTTTACCACCACAAAATAGCCAATTAACACCTTTAGCATGCTCCTCCAAGCCTAGCGCATCAATGAAAGAGAGCATAAACTCCAAAGATAGCACAAATTTCAGTCAACATGACCTGGAGGGAGAAAATTCCAGTCCTCCCTATTGTGAGAGGTGATTTATGTGAAAAATGAATTAGTCCAACCATATTTGTATGTGAAATTATGGCCTAATTACCCAAAACTTGTGACTTTTCACAGTTCTAAGCCTACTTCTTAGTTTGCTCATTAAATAAAAAATAAATTCATTTTTTTACAAAATGGCCCTCAAAGGGTGATGTTAGGCTTCCTAAGTGAAGCATTGGGCTAGAGAATCATAGTGATAGGCTTCCAAAGGCCATCTACCACCTCCTCAAGTGACAATTTTTAGGTCACAAGCCATCCTCCACCATAACTCGTCTCCATCAATCTCTAGAATGATGTCATAGGCTAGTAGAGTGATGTCTAAGCCTCCAAAGGCTAGCACACAAGTGGAGAAGGACCATAAGTAGTCTCCTATCCATGCCAGAGTGCCTCCCAAGGACCCAAACTCCTCCTCTATTGTGAAAATGGTCATCACAAAACAGCCCCAAATGTGGGATCTCTACATCCATCTCTGGGCTCTAAATCCCCCATCAAGGTCTGAACAAATCATCTCCTCATGAAAACCTATCCACTGGGAAATGTCCTACAAAGACAAATAGATAATCTCTCTAAGGGTCCATAAGTCACAGGATCATGCCAAGTAAGCTACATCTAATAATCAAACCACCCGATCATGTGCATCAAACCCCCCTTTTAAAACTAAACATATGCTTAAAGATGTTATACAATTTGTCAAATTTAGGTATGGGAGGGTTGTCAAGGCATCCTATTGGACTAGTCAGTCCACAAGTCAAGGGTGTTTTCCAAAATAATCGCATCTAAGTCATGTAAAGAGGATGAAGTGGATGGGGGTAAAACCTTTGGGCATAGGGTTCATGACATACAAGGGTTCATATTGTCTCATTTATGGGTGCCTTTGTAGAGGGTGTGCTACCCTTTGTCCGCGATGTAACATTTTTCCAAGCCCATTTATTTCCATTAATTATTTAATGTCTAGAACAATTGGGTACTCCAAATGGGTAACATAAAACGTGGGAGGAAATACCACAATGTCACTTGAAGAGAGAGGTACACAAAGTGCCATAGGGGTAAAGCAAAGGTTGTAACGCACTTGTGTCGATCCCTCAACAATTGGGACATCTATATAATATGAAAATTATTTTGTAGGTCTTATTCTTTTAAGACATAATGCTTCATTGTTTCTTAAGACCTCTTGGTTGAGAATCTATAAGTTTTATTATTTGTATTTTATCTTTTACCAGCTACGTTCCCTCTAGGCCTTCAACCCCTTCTTCCAATGAAATGAGGTACAATCCCTTCTTGGGTCAGTGTACCTGAAAATACAAAAAGATGAGGAAACATAATGGAAATAGCATGAAATATGATAAGTATGATTAAAAAGATTTCTGTGGTTGGGGTTTTCACGACTGATCAGAATGGCCACAGTATTGTCAATAGATTGTCGACGTTTCGAATCCAAATCAGGATCCATCTTCGGGACATTGAGCCTGGGCTCAAATGATGAGAAGAGATGGTTTTAAATACTAGAGTTGAGGTGAAATCTAGGTGTCGACTAGGTTATTTGGTAAAATTATTTATTAGTCTGATTAATTTTTATTAGGGTTTTTTATTAGGTTTAAAGCTTATTTTAATTTATTATTAAATTCACTGTTTATTAATTTAGTTTTTATTGACTAGAATCTAGGTAATTAGTAGGGTTTATCTTTAGGTATTAAGTAGATTATTGAGTTATTTTAGGGTTTGTTTATTATTGTTATTTAAGGTTTTGAGTTTCTTGAAAAGTTTTTTATTAATTAAGGCTTAAAACTTAGTTATTATAAAATTATAGGTCTAAAGATAATAAAAGGTTTTTAATCTTGAGCTAGGTTAGTTTTAATTTTTATTGGTTAATATTCTGAGTGTGTAAACTCTTAATCCTTTTAATATTTTTTTAATGAGAAAGTTTATTTAAAAAGTGTTTTATATTCGGGAGTGATTTCTAATTAGGTGGCGTTATTGATAAAAATTAGTTTTAATGAATTAATCTTGATATTGGGAAATTATTTATCAATGATTATTACTGTTTATTATGAATCAAGGGGAGCCAGTTTTCGCTTATTTCTAACCCACTGTCTCTGTTCAGGTTGCTAGGATGTTTACGGATTTCAATGGCTTCTCTAATACGCCGTTTAAAGAGGTAATTTTCTTTGGCGAGGATTTTGGTGTCTTCAAGGCGGATATGGTGTCTTGTTTTAAGGGAGTGTTCAGCTAGGGCAGAGGTGCGGATGCATTCATTCTTAATGTCAACTCCATGTTATTTTATTCTAATTTGGAAGGAGCGACCAGTTTCACTGATGTAGCATTTTCTGCATGAGTACTCTATTTTGTAGATTCCTTTATTTTTGTGAGGGTCGATTTTGTCTTTGACGGATCTCATATTATGTTTGATGGTTTCAAGTGGTTTGAAGGAGGTCTTGATCTCTTTTTTGCTAAGTACTCTTGCAATCCTATCAGTCACTCCTTGGATGTAAGGAAGGTAGGCATCTCTATTAGGGTTCTGGTCTTTTGGGACGGTGGGCTTATCGCGGGTTACTTTTAGGGCTCTGTTTATTGCATTCTTAATGTCTTTGTGATTATAAACTATGTTTTTAAAAGTCTTGGTAAGTAGATCAGGAATGGGCGATGAATCTTCAAGGAACCCCCTAGTATCACCTTATCCCCAAGGGTGACCAACTTACTAGGAAAAAATGACACCCACCAAGGTTAAATAAGAAAAAGAGTATAATTTCCAAGAAAACATTTTATAATCAAGAAATAATTATTTGCAATATCTTCAAATTCTCCAATTATTAGCGTGACACTTACCATGATACCATACTTACTACCTCATGAAGGAAGACCTGTTGTCCTCTTGGGCTAGGCCGGTGTGATGAATGTTGCTATGTTGTTGTATGATGGTGCATCAATGAATAAGAGGGGCCTTGTGGGGCCATGCTATTCAATATGGCTCTCATCACTCCATGTCTGCTACTTGTGGGACTCGAGACATGATCTCCATAGTTACCCGTAATGCAAGGGGGTAACACAATAATCACGTGAACTAGATGTCTTGTGAATGGGAGGAAAACCTTCAACCATATTTTTTTGCTGCAAAAGTTTTAGAGCACCAAAATGTTGATGACCAAATATAAAATTCCACAACCAAAAATCATCCAAACATGTCGCCTTTTAGGTAAATCAGGCATCTTTTCTATCATAATTCATGGAAATATGATACATTCTATTCATTTTCATCTTCACCCTAGCAATCAACATCTTGCTAGGAGGTTTATCATATGTGAAACAATAATTTCTCTTAAAGATTACATCATACCCTTTTTGAGTAGGTAGGCCAACACTAATAAAATTATGTTTCAAACATGTGGCATAATAAACATCTGGTATGTTTCTTTTCCAACCTTGTTTGGTCTAGATATTGACCAATCCTTTTCTCATGAATTTTATAATATTGTCAAAACCCAACTTGACTTCAATCCTTACTGAATCATCCAGATATGAAATTAAACTTATGTCTCATGTCATATGATTGCTACATCCACTATCTAACAACCAAATATCATTAGAAGTCTCTTGAGCATCATTACAAGTAAGGAATAATGAATATTCATATTTCTTAGAGGTGTTAGAATAATTTCCATCCTGTATGCTAAAAACATCCTCTTCTTCCTACATTCATGTGCATAATGACCTAGATTGTTACAATAAAAAACATTTCACTTTGGATTTCTCATACCTTTGATTTGGTTGTGAACTTTTTTGTTTCCCCCCTGAAGCTATGAGGATTTTGATCCGATCTCATTTCTTGTTTTAAACTATATCTTTGGTTGTTGAGTCCATTGCTCCTACCTCTTGACCTTGGTCCTCCTCTATGTGTTGATATTGAAACCTGAGATTTAAATGCATTTTCCAAGGAATTGTCATATATATTCATTATGGATTCATGGGATAACAAAGATCCCAATATATAGTCAACTGATAGCTTTTTGAAGTCATTAGACTCTTCAATGGCTATAACCACTATATCAAACTTCATAGAAAAGGTTCTAAGAACCTTATCTACCATTCTCTAATATGGAATCTATTCACCATTCATCCTTAACTGATTTACTGTGTTCATGACTTGGGTCATGTACTAGTCTACTGACTCTAACTCTTTCATCTTTATATTCTCAAATTTCATTTGTAATGTCTACAACTTGACTATCTTTACCTTGGTAATACCCTGATAGTTGGTCTCTAATATGTCGCATGATGTCTTTGAGAATCTCACTGCTGAGATCTTGGGAAATATACTTACATCCAATCCATTTTGGATGAGATAGAGTGCTTTTGCATTATTCTTCCTGCTATCTCTGAGGTGATCCTTTTGAGTATCTGTTAATTCTTGCTTGGCTGCATGATAATTTGTAAAAAAACATATCTAAATCTCTTTAGATGATAAAACAAATTCTACTTTCAATTACTATATATATATATGGAAAAAATACTTTCAATTACTATATAGATGAAATATAGATGAAATATACTTTCAATTACTATATAGATGAAATATTTTATGTATGGTGGACATTCAAATATTTTATCTATGGTCAACATTCAATTTTTTTTTTGTTATTATTATTTTTTTAAATGTTAACGCACCAAATGAATTACACGTCTCCCTCATAATTGGATGTAAAAACCACTTATACATGGAACAAGAAATTTTTTACATTCAATTTCTATATATATTTCTCAAGGTAAATATTGAAATTTTTTTTATTATAATTTTTTTCTAAATTTCATATCTCAATTGTTAATTTTTCAAAATCCCACCCAGTTTCAGTCTCGCTGATTTTTCAGTCAAATTTAAATGCTAAATTCAGTTTCAGCACTGTTTCAGCATATGCTACAGCCTGGTGTTTCAGCATCTGCTCACAGCGGTGTTTCAACATCAGCATATGCTACAGCCTGGTGTTTCAGCATCTGCTCACAGCAGTGTTTCAGCATCAGCATATGCTACAGCCTGGTGTTTCAGCATCTGCTCAGCACTGTGTTTCAGCATATACTCAGCCTGGTGTTTCAGCATAAGCTACAGCGGTGTTTCAGCATCTAAAAAACTTAACAGAAAATAAATTTCTGAAC
>ML782570.1:50617-97014 GCA_009831015.1 Picea engelmannii | reverse complement strand
TTTCTTCAGCTCGACCTCTCTCTTGCTCTCTCTTGTTTTCTCAACAAGAATTCTTCAGCTCCTCTCTTGTTCTCTCAACAAGACTGTTGCTGCATCTTCTTCTTCTTGGCATCTCACCAAAAAGCCTCTTGGCCTCTCACCAATATTTCTTCAACTCCCTTGTTCTTTTAACAACCAAGAATGGGTGCGCCCATTTGCCTTAATCAACCTCATGAGGGAAGGTGAGGAGTTTTCTAATCTAATGGCTGAGTTTAGATTAGATGGGTGGCTGAGATTTTGTGTCTCTTCACTCACCCTCACTTTAATCATAAAGTTATCTTTTAATTTGCATCTCACAAATTAATTTGACTAAGACCCATATTCGGCAATTTCTCCCCCTTAGGGCCTAGGGAAGAGAAACACTTGCCTTGGTACATAATTTAACATCAATTCCATGTTATGTACTAAAGGAATTACACATATCACTCATACTATATTGTAAAAAATGCCTTTCCACTTAACAAAGATCTATAAATTCTCTCTTTAGAATGTTTTTTATGGAAATTTTTTTTTAACTAATATAAATTAGAATATAATTGGAAAATTTGTATCTATTTTGCCTCTTGAATTCAATTCCCCTTGAAAACATGTAATGTAATTTTTTTTGAGCCTTGTTGATCTTAAATTTCTCCCATAACATATATTTTTCTATCCCAATGTACCATACTTCGAAAAATTCCAAATCTCAAAGTACTTAATTGCCTTTGGAGCGGCGGAATCGAAAGAGGTCAAATATCTTTTCATTTTTTTTAAGTATTTCTCCATATTCCCATTTCCATACTTAGTCTCATTCTTGAATCACGGAAGTGGATATTTCTTAAAATTTTATTGCCCCACCTATTTCTCCGTCCGTCGGTGTTATTTCTTACACTTAGTTATTTTTTTATTTTTACCGCGGAAGTGGAGTTTCCGTGTTTCCTTTTAAAATATGATCATTCCTCCTTCCACGCAATAATTGGTACTTAGAATCTTTTCCAATATTACTCACTATAACCTCGGAAGCAAAGATTATATTTTTCAAAATTTTAATATCCATCCTTCTGCTTTGCCGAATTTTTTTTCCTCTGTGACAGTAATCAAAGAAATATTTAATGCATGGATCGTACGAAGTTAATATATCAGGACCGTTATTACTATAGTGAGTTCTTCAATATTAACTTCATAATTTTGAATTTAATTCTTCCAACTTTTCCCTCGAAAAAAAATCTCTAATGTTAAATTAAAGAGGGAAAAAATTATTCCATAATAATTGAAGTCCTTTGCATGTTATGATAATCATAGAAGAGGATGGATAAAACAAGAGAAATATTATGTGTTGACACATTGAATACAGTTGCATGATAAAATTTATAAAATCATTGGTCCAAAGTTTACAAGAATTATTCTTCATTACCTAATGAAGAAAGGAATGCTAATATTGTATGGACGTCTAGGATAGTCTGAGAAGGATGTGTTCCAAAAGTATTTGATACAAAGAACTTAGTAATATGGTGCACTCAAAACTTCGAGAAAGACCAGAGGATTATCAAAATTAATGGGAGCTCATTGATTTATTTGGGGCTACCAACTTTCAATCAGATGTTTAAATTGTCGAAGCCAATTGCAATATTTAAAGTTGAGGAAGCCAATAATTTTATCAAAGCTAAAACTGGTGGTAGAGATATATTTCCATAGTGCGTGGAGGATCCTCAACAATGTCGAAGGACTTATATTTAATACTTGTTAGTCAGCTCAAGAAATCATACAAAGAAATTACCTCATTTTTAGCTAGAATTTTCAAGTTGGAATCCACTACTGCTATTCTCAGGTTGGCTTTGTATATCTTGTATTACTCTATTCAAGGAAAAAGGGTTTCCAATTGGTCAAGGATTATATCCACATAAATAACATCTCAATTGTCAAACTTTAAGAAAGACAAAAAGTTTTATATGTTTGGGTATTTTTTTTTTCTATCATTGATAGCCATGAATTTCAAGGGCTCCATCTTTCAAATCAATTTGATCTCATGATAGACCCAATATACTTGGTATCCGAATATATGGAAGCAAAGAGAAATTTAGCACTTCTATGAATTTTACAACTCTTTCCTTTGTTCTTTCAAAAAATTAATGTTTGGGGAAAGTACTTCAAGATTGTCAGTAGAAGCGACATCATTTTTAAATCGGAGGGGAGTAGTTGAATACAATGAAGATTACAACATTTTCATAATTTATTGTTCCCATGTGGAACCTACTTATCTCCCATTTTATGTTTCTTATAAAATTTTCATGATAGAAGTTTGCAGACATTATAGATTCTAGGTGAATTTCTTTGCTCAAAGAAAGAAAAAGGTGGATGACTACGTAAGAGGGTTTGATCCACAATAATTTTATATGAATCATATAATTTCCATTGGTTTTTGTGTCTCATATATTAACACATACATATATGAGGAGGATGAGAACAAAGAAAATAATTCTAAAGAAAAATTAATTTAGGATCTTGAAACTATTATAAGCACAAACGAGGAATGTAAATGACATGGAAGGGTCATAGGTGAAAAAGGTTCTAAATCTCAAAGTTCATCTCAAAGAGATGGCACTCCAAAACAACATACCCAGAACATTGTCGAAGATAAAAAAAAATTATTCAATCAATAATTCAGGGAGTGATGATGATCCTAATCATGGTAAAAGGAATATTGAATCAACCCACAAACTACCAACTTTTAAGAGTAAAAGGAATAAAAACCAAGAAGATACAAAGCAATGCATACCTGATGATGATATCCTTTTGCAAGACATGGACCTTAATTCCAACATAGAAAAAATTGAATTTCCAGAAGAAGAGAAAAGAAATATACCATAAAATGAGCTACATGTCCAAGAAACCATTTTTGATGAAGAAGAGTCATTAACCCTCCAAAACGCATCATTTGAGAAGGAACTAAAAAGGCTAATGTTTGAGAGTGTAAATTCAAGAGGAAAAAGGGTAAAATATTCAACAATGGATTTAACAAGGGTTTCAACATCCAAACTTTAAAAAATTCATGTGGTTACTGGAAATGACCTAGATATATCAATTGACAAGATGGAAGTAGAATATGAAAGACTAAAAAATAAAGTTAGAGAATTGGAAAATGCTTTGATGCCACCTCCAATATTTGTTATAGCAATATTTTCCTCACCCTATGAAAAATTTCTCATAAGGCCTTTTTCCATTTCCCTATGCAAACTTGAAGTCCCCTTTTGCAAATACTAGAGATAAAAACAATATTTTTCCACATATATGTGCCCTAACTATTATACAACATGCGTATACACAGGTTGCACCATTACAGCCCATGTAAATAAGGTTTTGTGCCCAAAATTAAAAAATAGTGTCAGGTTTCCATGTCACGTCACGGGATCCATGATCCTTGATCTTCCATATACTGGGAACATTGTGACTCGGCTCTTAAGTTACAATTGAAGGCTATAAATGGGCCATATCCAAGCTGTGGAAAGGAGGAGAAGAATTCAACATTGAGAGCAAAGTTAATCTGGAGAAATTATTCACTTCATATTGATTCTACATCCCTTTGTCCTTTTAAGTCTGAACACATTGTTCATCCCCCAAGTTTTTCCCTACTTTATTGAGAACCTCATTGTGTCTCTTATATGAGATTGCCTTTGGTGGAGGATTGAAGTGGTGGAGGCCCAACTGGAAGGGACTTAGTTTCTCAGTTCTGAACCATGCCGACATAGAATTTTGTAATTCATTCACTATTGTTGATTACATTTTAATAGAAATACTCTTTTCTCATCCAATTAATATCTTGCAAATATTTGAATTTTTATTCCATGGGCATTTTTGTTATGAATGTTGATAGATTATACTATTGAATGTGCTAACTTTATATATTATCACCCTATTCTTTCATTTCTTGGTTGTTGAGGACAAGTTGCAGGTGTATTGCTTTGAGCCAAGTGCTCAACGATGGACTTCATTGAATGTCTGGACGAGGTAGGCTCTTCACCTTGTATTGTTAGCATATTTGTTTATATAGCATACTTGGGATTAGAGTTGATTTATGCAGTCAATTCTTTCTGTTGTGGTTTACCGCTTGCCATAGAGAGATTTTCCTCGTAACAATATTTACAAGATCACTTGCTTCTGTCCAACCAGGGGTGAATCCCGACGACCTGCTTGAATCCAATTCTAAATGGACAGGAACACCCAGTTTACTTATTGCAGTAAGCAAATTTTTTGAGGAAAACATCAAAAAGAGGATGTCTCTTATCCTTGAAGCCTGGGATATCAATAATAATATTATGACTTTTGGTTCAAAATTGCACATTTTCAAAGATTATCTCCAGGATGATTATGGGAATGAAGAATCCTTTGACAAGGATGTTGTCACTACATTTATTTTGAAGATCATGAACATGACATAGTTGAAAATAAAGGAAGAAAATTTACCTTCTCAAGCCAGGGTAAAGCAACTTAAAGCATGCTGGATTAAGAAAATAAAAAATTTGAAGGAACTATTGGAAGAATGTAATGAAGTAATTTCTAAAAGGGAGACTTTGTATCAAAAATTGACTATAATTGACTTCACTGAAAACAATAGATAAGTACATGACCCTCACTTAATTCTAAATTCTACATTTCTTACAAGGGATCAATTCGAGGAACACGTGGAAATACTCAAAATCTTGTCCGTGGAAAATTTTAATGGTATAAACGAATATAATGAAGATGAAATTGAGAATTGGTTGGTTAGTTACTCAAACAAAAATGCGTATATTGAAACTTCATTACATCAGATAACATTTTATTTAAGTGTTAGGATATTTAGACACTTAGGAGTTAGTTAACATCTAATTGGTCTAAAGTGTCGTTAGGTAAAAGTGTGTTTGTTAGTGTGTTTATTTAGTATGCATTAGTATGCATTTGTAGTTAGGAAATCTGATGGTCACGATATGTTCCTGACATAGAGTGATCTAACGATTCATATTCTCCTCGATCTTAACAACCATTGATCTGTGGATTAACACACGATTGGTCCATGATCTCTATCTAAATAGCATGGAGGGTCATTTTTCGATGATCGATTGTGAGAAACTCTCTTGTAAAATATCTATGTAATATTTTTCTTTTGCATTAATAAACTGCTCCAAGTGGCCACATTGGCTAGAGCCGTGGATGTTTCCCCGTAGGGGTTTTACCATGTCAAAACATTAGTGTGTTGATATTTGATCTGGTTGTGTGAGTGGTTACTGAAGGTTTTCACCCTCTTTTGGAATACCTATTTTTTCGAACGTGGTATCAAAGCCTGTTTGAAGACTCGCTCCTGTTGTAGATCGAGATCGTGAAGCCGAGTTTCCTCATCTCCATTTTCTATCATTTTTTTACATTTATGGGCTAAGAGGACTGTTACATTGCATCTAGAGGGATCGTTTCAATCAGGAACACTTTTCGTTTCACTCGAAAAAGGGTTTTGTTTTCCCAAGATATGACCATTTCAGTCAGATCCGGAGGTATAAATCCTGAATACGCATTTTTGAAATTTTTGCAGAGTATTATTTTGGTTTTATATTATTTATTTCCGGGTTGCTACTCTTTTAGATCTATGTATGCTATTTGTCCCGCGGCCTGTGTGATCTCGGAAAATCAGAAACAAATAGGAAAATGTGCATCTTCCAGGTAAGCTAACCGAGATCTAACCCTTGTTGTCATCGATAAGCGGAATTTTTTTCTTCTATGAAAATAGTTTTTTTAGCACGCTCTCCAAGGCCATCTTCAACAACAACAACAACACTCTTGCTAAACAAAACAATATGTTTTGCTAGACCATTTGGTTAAAATTTTCCTTATTAAGTAAGGGGTCTCGAGTTCAAGTCTCTCTTTAGTTACTTTTTTTGAAAAAATTCATGTTAACATTGTAAAGTGTATTTCACTTCAAGTATACAAGTGAATCACTATAAGTAGCTTTAATATTTTATTTTAGAGTTATTTATTTTGCATGCAACTTTTATTTTATAAAGTAACTTCATTGTAAAAGTGATCCCCACTTCTCTTTATAAAAGTGTGTCACTTCATAAAGCAACTTACACCACCACGTGGTCCTTTGGTTACCGTTTATGCATTTTTTTAAAAGAGCATAACTCTCACATCCGAAGTCCGTTTTCAGTGCCGTTTTTTTTAAAACCACCTAAATTTCTGAGATCTTTCCATCAAGATCATCAGTTTTAGTTTTTAAATGCATATTATCTGCATATTTAATATGGATTCTACAAGTAATATCTTTCTTACCAACACCAACTACTTCCAATGGAAATCTCATATGAAGGATTTATTAATAAGTAAAGGTTTGTACCAGATTATCTTCGGAAAGGAAACAACACCCACTGATGCTGATAAGAAAGTCAAATGGGATAATAGGAATGACAGAGCACGTGGATTAATCAGAATGTCCATCTCTCCTGATTTAAGGTTCCACCTTCAATCAATTGATCAACCCAAAGAAGCTTGGGATAAGATTGAATCTTTGTTTGGTAAAGACAATATTATTCAAGAAAAATAGTTAGAAAATCAAGTAGAGACTTTAAGTCCAAATGGTTTTTCTTACATTGAAGACTATCTATCTAAGTTTAAAACACTTAGAACTTTATGTGAAGAAAGTAATATAAAGATATAAGAAGATCGTTGCATCTATCTTATTATTTCTAAGATAGGTAGTGCATATTCTGTGTTTGTATATACCGTTTATGCCATGTAAGAGGCTCTAGGGACAACTTATAAAAGACTCAGTCTTGAGAACTTTTGTGATGCTTTGATTAGAGAGCAATATAAGCTTGTACAACTTGGAGTGATCAACACTACAGGTACCTCCAACAAAGACTTAGTCGTCCATCAGAAAGAGAAACCCAAGAATCCCAAGAAGCAACATCCTCGCCACAACAACAAGCAATATAAGGGTCCCAAACCCACTCAGAGAACTTCTGCTCCTAATGGTGACAAAGGAGAAAAATATAAATGTAAGGAGACTGGCATACATTGCAACTTTTGTGATAAAGATGGTCATGATGAGTCCAAATGTTTCAAGAATATGGCAACTTTAGAAGCAGCGATGAAGAAGCACAACATCATTATTGATTCTACTTCTTCTTCTTCTTCTTCTCATGGACATGCACTTTCTTCTTTTGGTATCTCCTTCAATACAACTTCTACTTCTTCTTCTAATGAGTGGCTTATTTATTATGGAGAATCTTATCATATGGATAAGGATAGAGACATATTTTCTTCTCTAAATGAATGTAACACCAAGAAAATATTTGTTGGTGATGATAGATCTCTTAGTGTTGAAGGATCTAGAACAGTTCAAGTAGAAAATGATCATTTCAATGATGTATTATGTGTTCCAAGTCTTTCTTGTAACCTTCTATCAGTATATCAAATCACTCATTCAGGTGAAGGTAAAACCGTAGAGTTTTCACCTCACCAAGTTGTAATCAAGGATCTAAAAGATCCTAAGCATGTTCTTGCAACTGAAATTGTTGATGATATTACCAAGTTGTACAAGTTTGACAACTTTGGGTCATCATATTTTTCATCGGTTTTTGTTGCTCATAGTGTTGACTTCAACAAACTTTGGCATGAGCGGGTTGGTCATCTAAACTATCGCTCATTTCAACAACTATGTAATCAACAGATGGTGACTATTCTTCCTCTTGTTTCATGCAGAGATGGTGTTTGTGTCGGTTGTGTTCTTGGCAAACATCATCTGGAAATTTTTGACAAACGTGCCTCTTGGCATGCCTCGGGCCCTTTGCAGCTTGTTCACAGTGATTTGTGTGGTCCACTTTCTTCTCCTTCTTTTTCAGGGTGCAAGTATTTCTTAACTTTCATTGATGAATTTTCCCTATGTACTTGGGTTTACTTATTAAAACTTAAGAGCAAAGTTTTTGATAAGTTTTTGGCCTACAAGGCCCTTGTAGAAAAGAAATCTTGACATCAAATTCAAAAGTTAATAAAAAATAATGGAGGAGAACATGTGAAAAATAATTTTACAAGTTACTGCACTACACAGGGCATCCAAATGAAACACATTGTTCCATATACACCACAACAAAATGGTTTTGTTGAGAGAAAGAACTGCACATTAAAAGAAATAGCTAATTGTATGATCCAATCTAATGGATTAAGTCTAAAGTATTGGGAGAAAGAAATCAACTATGCAAATTACATAGTAAATCACACTCCCACAAAGGCTCTTAAAAATATAATATTGGAAGAAGCTTGGACTAAAATTAAACCAGATGTAAGTCACTTACGTGTATTTGGCAGTATAGCATGGGCTCACATTCCTAATGAGAAAAGGAAAGCATTGTAGCCTAAAAGTGAGAAGTGTGTGTCAAAGGTTATATACTTCTTCAACCACATTGTAATGAAATTATTATTACAAGAGATGTTAAATTTGATGAAAATATCTTGGCATGCGATCCTAATTCGGTGATTGTGCCTTCTTCGGCCTGTGAGCCATCTTTAGTGTTTGTGCCTTCTTCTGTTCCTGTTCTGGTTTCTTCTTTATATGATGACAGTGAAGATGAAAATCTACTTCCGCCTGCTCACCTTCCTCCAAATGAGTCCTTTGAAAATGAACCAACACCAGCTTCACAACTTCCTAGATGGGTCCATTTAACACTAGAAGCAGTTGGTGATCTTGTCGGTGATCCTTGAGATCAGCGCCGGACATGCTCGCAGTTCCAGTGAGCCTCTTCTCTTTTGGATGAAGTTTCATAGACTCATGATCCAGATACATTTGCAGAAGCTTCAGGTCATCCAGATTGGGATACAACAATGAATGCAGAGTATCCTTCTTTAATGGACAACAATACTTGGGGTCTTGTACCTCTTCCAAAAGGAAGAAAACTTGTCAAATGTAAATGGGTCTACAAAACTAAGTATGCATCAGATGGAAGTGTTGAAAGACAAAAATCTCGGTTAGTTTCCAAATTATTTTCCCAAGTTGAAGGAACTGACTATAATGAAACATTTTCCCCTATAGCCAAAAATAATTCTATCTGTCTTGTTCTTTCCCTTGCTTCCTCACATAAATGGGAGCTCCGTCAAATGGATGCTAAATTTTCCTTCTTGCACGGAGATTTGCAAGAATAAATCTACATGGAACAACCTCCTAGCTATGTCGAAAATGACTCTAGCCTTGTTTGTCGCCTTAAGAAATCTCTTTATGGTCTTAAGAAAGCTCCCCGAGATTGGTATGACAAAATGCACTACTTTCTTATTGACACCAGATTCTATAGATGCCATTCTGATCCTAATGTCTATACCAAGAAAGTAGGAAGCCATCTCATAATCCTTGTCCTTTATGTTGATGACCTTATCCTTACTAGTAGTAACTCAAAACTTTTAAACCATGTGAAAACTAGCCTTAAGAATAAATTTGAAATGACAGACTTAGGTTTTTTGCACTATTTCCTTGGCTTCCAAGTTTTGCAAACCAATGAAGGAATTTTTCTTTCCCAATCTAAGTATGCTTGCAACCTTCTTAGTCTCTTTCACATGGATGATTGCAAACCCTCCCATTCTCCCTTCTAGTCTGGAGTCAATCTTATTTCCACATGTACTTCTCCCAAAGTTGATGCCACTCTGTACCGTTAGTTAGTTGGTAGCCTCTTATACTTGACTCATACCCATCATGATATTTCCTTTGTTTTTGGTCTTGTTTCCCAGTATATGAAAACACCCTATGAAAGCCATTGGAAAGAAGCTAAAAGGATACTTCACTATGTCAGTGGTATAGTTCAGTTTGAGATACATTACAGTTCAGGGGGGACTCCTTTATTGGCTTGTTTCACTGATTCAGATTGGGCTGGCGACCCTGATGATTGGAAGTCTACTGCAGGTTATGTTTTCATCCTTGGTTCAGGATCTGTCACTTGGGCCTATAAGAAACAATAGGCTATTGCACTTTCTTCTGCAGAAGAAGAGTACCGAGCAACGGTAAATGCAAGTCAGGAAGCCTTGTGGCTTTGACAGATCCTTTCAGAGTTTGGATTTCAAGAGCAACATCCAACCAGTATTTGGTGCGAAAATCAAAGTGCCATCAAGCTCACCAAAGACCCAGTTCAACATCAGTGCATAAATCACATCGAGCTACACATGCACTTCATCAGAAATCTCATTCATGATCTAGTTATTGAAGTGCTCTTTTTCCCTAAAGAAGATCAAGCTAAAGAAATTTTCACAAAGTCTCTTACAGAAGCGAAGTTTTCCAAAATTCGATTTATGTTAGGAGTTCAGGAAGTTGTCATTAAGGGGGATTAGCTCTAATTCCTCCTTCCTTCTCCTATTGTGTCACTATTGTAAATACTTCAATCCTATCCCAATTTGTTCTTATCGGGGGATGTTAGGATATTTAAACACTTAGGAGTTAGTTAAGAGCTACTTGGTCTAAAGTGTCATTAGATAAAAGTGTGTTTCTTAGTGTGTTTCTTTAGTATGAATTTGTAGTTAGGAAATATGACGATCATGATATGTTCCCGACATAGACTGATTTGATGGTTCATATTCTCCTCGATCTTAACAACCATTGATCTATGGCTTAACACCTGATTGGTCCATGATATTTATTTAAAGAGCATGAAGGGTCATTTGACAATGATCGATTGTGAGAAAATCTCTTGTAAAATCTCTCTATAATCTTTTTCTTTTTCATTAATAAACTTCTCCAAGTGGCCACGTTGTCTGGGGTTGTGGATGTTTCCCCATAGGGGTTTTACCACTTCAAAACATCAGTGTGTTGATATTTGATCTAGTTGTGTGAGTGGTTACTGAAGGTGTTTTGTTGGAGAAATTTCTATTTTCGACACACTAGTTCAGTGGGAGTAACACTAGTTCATTGGGAGTTAACTGACTAGTTCTATTTTTAGACTTTCTATTCTTACCATCACTATTATGCATGCATGCATTCCTAAGGAAAGTTAACTGCTTGATTGCTTTTATTAATTATGGAATGATTTTCCCTATATATGAGTGTATTCCACTCATTCATTGTATCATATTGATCATGATCTATGTATCAATCATCAACTCATTGGAGTAGTGTGAATATATTTTTTCATTCTTCCATATTGAATCTTTCTTCCTTTCTTGATAAGATTTGTTTGTACTTACTTTAGCTAGATCTCCTGTATAGGTTTCCATGAAACACTAACATGGTATCAAATCTATGCTGCTTGGAGCAAGCCAGACAAGCCAAAGAATAAGGAAAATCAGGGTTTCGGCGAGCTAAATCAGTGGTCGTAACTTTCATCAATTATTCCTCCCAAAATATTAGGTTTTTTAGGAAACGACCAATTATGGAAGTAAATCGGCCCATTTTGGAAGTGGGTTTTCAAGCGTTTGGTGAGATTCTTTATTGTTTGCTCAGAAAGTGAGCCACAAGATAGCCTTTTGAAACTGATACGAATCTGTGGCCGTACCTTTCTACAGTGATTGCTCCCAAAATATAAATTTTTTGGGGAAAAAGCCCATGAGGAAAGTAAATCGGCCCATTTTGGAAGTGGGTTTTCAACCGTTTGGCGATATTCCTCACCATTTGCTCAGAAAGTAAGTCACAAGATCATCTCCTGAAACTGATATGAATTTTTAATTTATTAATTTTTCACTTGCAGATTGAGAATACATTTTTAGGGGTTCTTGGAATCAGTGGGAGAGATGGATATGACAACTATTATACAGTCAAACTTGGTGGTAATCCTCACACCATACAATTATTTTGATTGGAAGCCCAAGGCGACATTCCAACTCAAAAGAAAATGAATGTATAATTTGATGATGGCGACAGAAACAAAACCTACATCAACGATTGAGAAGATGAGATGGGTGAACCATAAGGATGAGGCCACAAGACTACTTCTTGAATTAATATCCATTGATTTATGGTTTCATGTTGCTGCATGCAAGACTCCAAACGAGATCTGGACCACCTTGGAAGGACTATTTGGAAAGCAGGATGAGATGCGAGGTCATATGCTTGAGGTAGAGTTGAATACCTTAGACCCTAAAAGTTTTGACAATATACAAGATTTTTTTTCTAAATTTAAATCTTTGTTATTAAACTTGGGTGAATTTGGTATTGATAAGTCTACACAAGAGAAACAACTTATTCTAACAATCTTGGCCAAGCTAGGACCAGAATACACTGTATATGTCTCCAATTTCCATTCTGGCAGATGTCTTTTTGGAACAAATTGGAAAATGCCTACGTTGTCTCAGTTCATTGAGTCTCTTACACAAGAGCCAAAAAAACTCATACATATGGGCCTCATGAAAGATCCCAAAGCACATGCACTCACCATACAGGATGGAAAAGGGTCATTCAAACAGAATAGGAAGGAGGGATATTCCAAATCCTTTAATGATTCTTCAGGTTCCAAAGACTCTTCAGATTCCAAGAAGAAGAAGAAGGAAAAGAAGTGCACTTACTGCAATAAACCGAATCATGAAGAATCCACATGCATGAAGAAACAGATCGATCTTATGGCACATGCACTTCAACAGAACAACCTTGGAATCTTCATTCCAGAGGGAGTCAAGAAGCATAAGTAAGAAGATCCTGCTCCTAAGAAAGGTAATCATCATATTCTTGTTGCAATTAATTCCTCATCTGATTCATGGATTATAGATTTTGGTGCAACCCACCATATGGCAGCAAAAGAGGAAGTTTTCTCTTCTTTGAGTCCATGCTCAAGAACCCCTATTCTCATGGGGGATGACACTCCAGTAGTAGTAGTAGGAGAAGGGAGAGTGGAACTCCACAATGGCAGTTTTGAGAATGTTCTACATGTTTCAAATCTTTCTCTGAATCTTCTCTCAGTTTATCAGATCGCTCAGAAAGGTAAAAAGTTTGAATTTACATTAGATTCAGTTTCAATAATTGACATGCATGACAATTCCATTATTGCAATTGGTGAGGTGGATCACAAGTCAAGGTTGTATAATTCTGACGATGACTCCTCTATTCTACTTACACATAAGGAGAGTACTTTGCATGCACCTCTAATGCAACATGCATATACTCTTGTTCTTCCATCAGTTTCATATATCAGAGATGATTCCATACACTCAAATTCTGTACATGGAAATAAGCAGGTAGTACATCCAGATAAGAAGCCAGTGTCGAAGCTTCAACAGATGCCCAAGAAGAAACATACCACACTTCAGGAAGCAAACAACCTTGCAGGGAATCCATTGGATTCGAGGAGGACTTGATCTCAGCATGAGGAGCCTTCTCATGTATTTTAAGCTTCAGAACCTGTGATGCCCATGCATTGCTATATGGTTCAATCTACTGATCGACAGAACTACAATAGGGTTGTGGGAAATCCATTATGGAAAGAAGCCATGCATAAGGAGTATGACTCACTCCTATAGAAATAGACTTGGAATCTGGTTCCACATCCACCAGAAAGAAATATGTTCAGGTGCAGATGGGTCCACAGGATCAAGAAGTACAAGGCCCGACAGGTTGACAAAGGACTTCATCAGATCCATAAATATTTCTACATCTTCATGAAGACTTTCAATGAGAAGAAGTTTCAGACTTTGTGGGATCGTCTTGCAGTGAAGAACTTGCCTAGAAGATGTCATTTTCTTCTTTTGATACATTATCTTTTGAGGGGGGGTTTTGTTCCCACGTGGTTTTCCCTCTTTCCTCACTTTTATTTAATGTTCATTATTTGCATTGTACATGAGTACCTAAAATGGCCTAGTAGTCGAGACTCATTTTTTACTCCATAGTGATGTTCAGGGGGAGTGTTGGAGAAATTTATATTTTTGACACACTAGTTCAGTGGGAGTAGCAATAGTTCATTGGGAGTTAACTGACTAGTTCTATTTTTAGACTTTCTATTTTTACCATCACTATTATGCATGCATGCATTCCTAAGGAAAGTTAACTGCTTGATTGCTTTTCTTAATTATGGAATGATTTGCCCTATATATGAGTGTATTCCACGCATTCATTGTATCATATTGATCATGATCTATGTATCAATCATCAACTCATTGGAGTAGTGTGAATATATTTTCTCATTCTTCCATATTGAATCTTTCTTCTTTTCTTGATATGCTTTGTTTGTACTTGCTTTAGCTAGATCTCCTATGCAGGTTTCCATGAAACACTAACATGTTCGTCCTCTGTTGGAATACCTGTGTTGTCGAACATTAAGGGAGATGGAAATTACTCTATTTGATACAAGGATTATAAAAGAGATTATTGTCTCCTCAATGAAGGATTACATCGAAGAATGGTTAAAACAAGCCTTGTTAAAAATAACCGAAGAAGATCAATTGGGAACTATCGAAACCAACCATCCAACCACAAAAAATAATAACATAACGAGGAAAGATTCCATCAAAGTAAGTCCATTTTGATCATGTTCCTTCTTTCCTTTTTAGGATTCTTCCAGTTGTATTTATTCTTTGGATAGAAAAATATAACCGAATTTGCATAACTTCCTTCTGTCTTTTGTCCATATCTTGTTGTTCATGATCTTTCCCAGATCGACATCTTTTTATTCATATTTCTTATATATATATATATATATATATATATATATATATATATATATATATATATATATATATATATATATATATATATATATATATATATATATATATATTATGGTCCACGTGAGCCCCAATCTCAGTCCATTTATGGACAAATTCCTTTAAATTACTTAGGTTGTAAAAGACTATTATTTTGAGAAATCCCAGAGAACCATTTCGAGGTTGATTTTGACGATGTTTATAACTCTAATTTTAATTTTAATATATTTAAAGTCGACTCATCAAATTCTCTTTTTGATCTTTATAAGCAATACTATTTCAAAGTTCGTTCATGTGTTAGACCATATTTCTTTTTATTTCCGAATGTGATAAAAAAAATATGTAAAAATGTGATGGATGTGAGAGTTTATGTTATTTTATGCAATTTACCTAGTAAATGTGATGCTTAAGGTTTCTAGTCCATTTCTCTAGAAATCCTATATTTTATGCCATTTTAAATTTTGTTGAGCGATAAAGTTTTTGGTTTCTCTCTAAAGAAACATCCTACATTATTTCATTGACATTAAAAAGAAAATCTTTGAAGAATTTAAAGAGGAGTACCACCTCTATAAAAACACAGGGGGATTCATATCCTCATAAGGTTGTCCTTTCAGTATTAACATATTCAAACGTCAACATTTTTTACGACCATATTGGGGACCCATTTATTTTCAATATATTTAAGGCCCTGCTTCAAATCAGATTGAGGAACCAAATTCTCCATGGTTCAAAGTTTCGAAAATAAGATTCATGAAGATTGTTGATTGTTCTAAATGCACGAGGTTTATAAAAATATTATTTAAATATGTTGAAATAACCCCAAAAAGAGCCAAGAAGCATAGAAGATTCGGGAGAATGAACACCCTAGCAACTCCATTGGAAAGACTTAAAAATATCAAGAAGATGCATATTATGATTCCTCTGAAGAATTTCATTCATGTCAGGATGCTCCTTTACCTTCTTCATTAAGCCCATCAATGGCCTTAAAAGACTCAACAAAATAAAGAATTGTTCAAAGGAGGAGGAGATTTCATAGAACTCCTTTAAATCTACTAGAAGTAGATTTTCAAATGCCTAATATTCCTATGAAAAACTTTTCTACATTCTTTGGAAATATTTCAGAAGATGCAACGCACCACATGTTTAATTTCAAAATTATATGTCATTATTTCAAACTCATTGAGGACAATGTTACATGTAGATTATTTTTACAAACTTTGTGAAAGGATGTTATTGAATGGTATAGTTCATTACTGCCTAATTCCATTACGAGTTGGGATGTGTTGGAAAATTCATTTGCAGAAAAGTTCATCCCAAGAGTGCATTCATACGCTTTTGTTGATGCTTTCAATGTTGTTTCCCACCCACCCTCTCCCATATGGACATAAGATAATAAAGTGACTAATTTTGAATAATAATCTAATCAAAGATTGGATGACATTTTTGAGTCAAGTCATATTGTTGAAGATGAAGATGAAAATTCCAATTCGTAAGAAGAATCTTTTAGCCTCCTATATACTCCATATGAAGATATTTCAAGCAGTAAATTTGAAAATGAAATAAAGGTGCATACACCCAATGCAAAAGAATATTTCATCCTTGCAATAGATGATGAAAATCCTCAAAATCATTGGAAGCAAGAAAAATTGGTGGAAGAAATGAATCTTGAGAAGAATGATGAGAAATATTTCAATTACATGAAGGAAGAGTCTTTTCAAGACATTGTTGATGAATCAATAACCTTGGAAGTGGTTGGATATAAGGAGAAAGATTAATGTATTCTAATATTGGAAACTCCTCATTCAATCAAAGACAATAGTGTTCTTGAGCAACCAATAATTGATTTCATTGAATCATGGTTCCAAAGCATTGTTGGTGAAGCAATGCAATCAAATTTTGAGTGCACCTGGTTAATTGTTTCTCCAGTACACATAGAGAGTGACCCAGACTCATTGGTACAAAGCCCCAATATGTTCCATAGTTATGGAGTTCATTCCACTAACCAGACCAATGCTTGAATGGCTCCATTGGAAATCTACCTATACCTAAAAGTACCCCTTTCTTCCAAGTAAGATAGGGTAGGTAGATTATGTATGTACATAGTTTTCTTCTTCAGTTCAAGTTTTTCAAAATAAGGAAGTCGCTACATTGAATATAACTCCATGAAAGAGGAATAATGACATAAATTCATTTTGAAGATGACTCCATAGGCCAATGGAGAAGGCATCTGGTCTTTAGATTCTAGATTCTTAGCAACCTACAATGGGTTACTATCCCATAGTTGGAGCCAATTGTTGATATTAAATTTCTCCCATATCATCTCTTTTTCTATCCCAATGTACCATACCTCGAAAAAATCCAAATCTCAAAGTACTTAACTGCCTTTAGAGCAGCAAATTCGCAAGAGGTCAAATCTCCTTTCAGTTTTTTCAAGTATTTTTTCGTCCACCCATTTCCATACTTAGTCTTAGTCTTGAATCGTGAAAGAGGAGATTTCTTAAAATTTTATTCCCCCACCTATTTCTCTGTCCGCCGTGTTATTTATTACACTTAGTTATTTTTCAATTTTTACCATGGAAGCATAGTTTCCACGTTTCCTTTTAAAATATGATCATTCCTTCGTTCGCACGATAATTGGTACTTAGAAACTTTTCCAAGATTACCCACTATAACCTTAGACGCAGATATTAGATTTTTCAAATTTTTGATAACCATCCTTCTGCTCCACTAAAATATTTTTCCCGTGTCACGGTAATCAAATAAATATTTAATGCATGGTTTATGCAAATTTAATATATCAGGACCATTATTAATATAGAGAGTTCTTCGATATTAACTTCATAAATTCAAATTTAATTCATCCAACTTCTCCCTCGAAACAAAAGCTCCAATATTAACTTAAAGAGGTAAAAGATTATTCAACAATCACTGAAGTCCTTTGCATGTTATGATAATCACAAAAGAGGATGGATAAAATAAGAGAAAGCTTATACAACGACATGTTGAATACATTTGCATGAGAAAATTCAGAAATCACTAGTCCAAAGTTTACAAGAAATATTCTTCATTACCTACTGAAGAAATGAATGCTAATATCGTATGGACGTATGGGATAGTCTGAGCGGGTTGTGTTCCAAAAGTATTTGGTACAAATGACTTAGTAATATGGTGTAATGACAACTTTGAGAAATAACAAAGGATTATCAAAATGAATGGGCACTTGTTGATTTCTTTGGTGCCACCAAATTTCAATCAGATGTTTAAATTGTCGAAGCCAACTGCAATATTTAAAGTCAAGGAAGCCAAGAATATTATCAAAGGTAAAAATTGCGGCAAATATATATTTCCACAGTGCCTGGAGGATTCCTCAACAATGTCGGAGGACTTATCTTTAATACAAGTTAGTTAGCTCAAGAAACCATACAAAGAAATTGCCTTTTTTTTAGCTAGAATTCTCGGATTGGAATCCACTGCTACTATTCCCAGGTTGGATTTGTATATATTGTATTAATCTATGCAAGGAAAAAGGGTTTTTGATTGGTCAATTATTATATACATAGAAATAACATCTCAATTGTCTAACTTTAAGAAAGACAAAGTTTTATATGTATGGGTATTTATTTTTTGCTATCATTGATAGCCATGAATTTCAAGGGCTCCATCTTTCAAAGAAAGTTGATTTCATGATAGACTTGGTTTATACTTGGTATCTGAATCTATGGAATCAAAGAGTAATGTACCACTTCTATGAAGTTTACAACTATTTCCTTTCTTCTTTCGAAAAATTAATGTTTGGGGAAAGTACTTCAAAATTGTCATTAGAAGCAACATCATTTTTAAATTAGAGGGAAGTAGCTGAATACAATGAAGATTACAGCATTGTAATAATTTATTATTCCCATGTGGAACCTACTTATCTCCCATTTTATATTTCTGATAAAATGTTCATAATAGAAGTTTGTAGAGAGTACAGATTCAAGGTGAATTTCTTTGCTCAAAGAAAGAAAAAACAATTTATTCAATTACCATGGAAGGTCGGTGAGATTGTGGTTAAGAATTCTTCAAAAATTGATGAATGTTTTGTTCAATTTGAGCCTTATAAGCTAAAGGTGGCCTACTACATGAGAGGGTTTGATCCACAATTTTTTTTTATGAATCATATAATTTCCACTCGTTTTAGAGTCTCATATATTAACACATACATATATGAGGAGGAGAAGAATGAAGAAAATAATTCTCAAGAAAAATCAATTCAGGATCTTGAAACAATTATAAGCACAAACAAGACATATAAACAACATGGAAGGGTCACAAGTGAAAAAGGTTCTAAATCTCAAAGTTCATCTCAAGGAGATGGCACTCCAAAACGACATACCCAGAACATTGTCCAAGACAAACAAAAATATTCAATCAATAATTCATGGGGTGATGATGATCTTGATCATGGTAAAAACAATATTGAATCAAACCACAAACTACCAACATTTAATAGGAAAATGCATAAAAACCAAGAAGAGACAGAGCAATGCATACCTAAAGATTATATCCTTTTGCAAGACATGGACCTTGATGCTGACATAGAAAACATTGAATTCCCATAAGAAAAACAAATAAATCTACCAAAAAGGAGCTACTTGTCCAATAAACCACTTTTGATGAAGAAGAGTCATTAACCCTCCTCAATGCATCATTTTATAAGCAACTAAAAAAGCTAGCATTTGAAAGTGTAAATTCAAGAGGAAAAAGGGTAAAAGATTCAACAATGGATTTAAGAAGGATTTCAACATCCAAACTTTTAAAAATTCATATGGTTATTGGAAATTCCCTAGATATATCAATTGTCAACATGGAAGCGGAAAATGAAAGACTAAAAAATAAAGTCAGAGAATTGGAAAATGCTTTGATGCCACCTCCAAGATTTGCAATACCACTTGCTTATGTCCAACCCGGGATGAATCCCGACGACCTGCCTGAATCCAATTCTAAGTGGAGAGGAACACCTAGTTTACTTATTGCAATAAGAAAATTTGTTGAATAAAACATCAAAAAGAGGATTTCTCTTTTCCTTGAAGCTTAGCATATCAATAATAATATTATGAATTTTGGTTGAAAATTGCACAGTTTCAAATATTATCTCTAGGTTGATTATGAGAATGAAGAATCCTTTTACAAGGATGTTGTCACTACTTTTATTTTGAAGATCATGAACATGACAGATTCCAAAAGAAAGGAAGAAATTTTTCCTTCTCAAGCTAGGCTAAAGAAACTTAAAGCATGTTGGGTTAAGAAAATAAAAACTTTGAAGAAATCGTTGAATGAATGTAATGAAGTAATTTCTAAAAGGGAGACTTTGTATAAAAAAATTGACTGAAATTGATTTAGATGGAAACAAAGGAGAAGTACAGGACCCTCACTTAATTCTAAACTTTACATTTCTGACATGGGAGCAATTCAAGGAACATGTTGAAATACTCAAAAGCTTGTCTGTGGAAAATTTTAATGGTATAAAATAATATAATGAAGATGAAATTGATAATTGGTTGGTTAGTTACTCAAAAAACAATGAGTATATTGAAACTTAATTACATCAAATATCATTTGATTTAAGGGATCTGGAAAGTAATTTAGTTGATATGAGGATTAGACAAGAGATTAATGCCACCCCAATGAAGGATTATATCGAAGAATGGTTAAAACATGCCTTGCTAAAAATAACCAAAAAGATTAGTTGGGAATTGTTGAAACCAACCAGCCAACTGCAACAAAGAATAACATAAAACAAACAATGAGAAAAAGATAACGAGGAGAGATTCCATCAAATTAATTCCATATTGATCGTATTCCTTTTTTCCTTTCCAGGATTCATCTAGTTGTATTTATTCTTTCGATAGAAAAATATAATTGAATTATGATAACTTCCTTCTATATTTTGTCCAGATCTTGTTGTTCGTGCTCTGTCCCAGATCCACATTTTTTCTTCATCTTTCTTGTATATATTTTTATGGTCCATGGTAGCCCCAATCCTAGTCCATTTATGGACAAACGTCTTTAAATTATTGAGACTGTAAAAGACTTTATTATTTTGAGAAATCCGAGAGAACTATTTTGGGGTTGATTTTGACAGTGTTTTATAACTCTAACTTTGAGTATAAAATATTTGAAGTCGACTCATCAAATTCTCTTTTTGAACTTTATAAGTAATATTATTTCGAAGTTCTCTCATGTGTGGGACCATATTTCATTTTATTTCCGAATGTGATCAAAAATATCTAAAACTGTGATGGATGTGAGAGCTTCTATTAATTTTTGCAATGTATTTATTTCCATCAAATGTGATGCTTAAGGTTCATGGTCCATTTCTTAGGAACTCCTATATTTTGTGCCATTTTAAATTTTGTTGAGCAATAAATTTTTGGGTTTTTATCTAAAGAAGCATCCTACATTATTTCATTGAGATGGAAAAGCAAATATTTGAAGAATTTAAAAAGTACCACCTCTAAAAAAATGCATGGGGATTAATACCCTCATGAGGTTGTCGTTTCAATATTAACAGATTCAAAAGTCAACAAGCCCATATTTTTGGGGGATTTAGAGATGGGGTTATCATTAGGGGGATTGTAAAACCCTTAGTGAGAAGGGAACACAACACCTCCACCCAACCAACATAGATGAATAAGAGATGTGAAATTTGGGGTTTCTTAGGTGACTCAGATAGATCAACATGCATGCAGTTTGAAAGGTTTTGCGATAAGATGGATAAGTTGGATGCACTATGATGAGGATTAAATTGGATAAGTGACTTGAGGAGGAGAAGCATGATTTATATGGATGGGAGCTCCCCACTTTGGGATCATGATGGGAGAGGATGGTGTCTTGGGCATGCCATCCTTAGGTGTTTATTGTTGATGACTCAAGGATGGAAAAACTGAGGTTGAATTTGAAGAGTGGAAGAGTTGGAAGAGACAACACAACAAATTGGCACGTTGGTTGGATGCATCATGACTTGAGTGAGACATGTAGCAGGGTGCATGGGCTGGTCTACTTGACCTCACCCAAAGGACACAATGGTTTGGGCATGAAATGTTGCAACAGTTCAGTGAGGTGGAGACATGTATATGGTGAGTTTTGATGAGTTAGATACAACAAATCAGGTATAACACACCAAGACATTTGAGGCGGATCTGGGAAAAGGAAGGGAAAGCTCCCCGAAGGAGCCAAGTTTCTCCACATGGGATGACTTGTGTTTTCTTGCAAAGGTTTTGTGGATAGAGCTAGGTTCAGTTATCTTTAGAACGAGTTAAATTGGTAAGGTGGTTTTGGGTTTAACAGTGTGTGCGATGGAGAGGAGTCTTACTGTGGCTTGTGAGATAGACCTAGTCATGACAGTTTGAGGAGGATGTGAGACAACAAGGTTAGGAAAGTGATGTAGACCCCCCTTCTCTCCTCGGAGTTGTGCGACCTCCTGGTCAAGGATATTTAACAAATCGAGCTGGATTAGCACCTTGAGACCTTGATAGTCTCAAACTGAATTAAACACAAGCCCTTTTTATCACCTTAGGCATAGGTTGTATTGTACCTACGACCCTCTTCATAAGAACTTTTCCAATTTTCCAAATTTCAGGCACTAGCTCTTTTATACTAGCCCCTTTCCACATGAGACCTTGGGCTATGACCCTTTCTTTCCCCGAACTCTGAAACTTTAGAGTTGGAGAACACACACCCGGACCAGATCTATGGCCCGCATTCCTTTCACAACCAACGGTTGTGATCTACTCCAGGACTCCACGCTTCAGAAGTTATGATTATTTCAAACACCAATTTCTCCCGGAGTGCTTCCGATCCGGAACGCAGGATCTCCTTCCACGTAGCTCTAACTGATGGACAACTCAGATTTACTTTGCGACTTTGAGCTTCAGGGATTTTGGTTCCACTTCTCTTGTTTTCCTCCAGAATAACCTTCTCCTGGAATAAACGGATCCCTGCAGTGTGTCCTTCTAGATCTAATGTTCCAGATCTACTCCGCTCCATATTAACTTCGGGAGTTCTTCAACCTCTCTCACCTACTTCCTCCCAGAGTGTTAAACCTCTGGAATTTCATATCTCTCGCCATGTTTCCTTTTCAACAGATTGTTGTGATCTACTCCGCTCTTTGGAGATTCGGGATTTTTTCACACTCCACGACTGAAATCTCATGGAGTGACCTTTCTTCGGAGTTTCAAATCTGTTGAAACGTATCTCCTAGCGACCAATGGCCAGGATCTACTCTGGCCTTCAGATATTTAGTGATATCACTCTCTCTTTGTCTACAAAAATCCTAGATTTCTTCTACTCCAGAGTTGCAGATATTTCTCCACTTGTCCCTCTTGGATGACGAACGATCCTTAACCACTTCGGGACTCCGGTGAATCCTCACTCCTGTGCACAAAAAGAGATTTAAATTTTGTTCACTTTACTTGGATCCAACGACTATTGGCCCATGCACTCAAATCCAATGGTTGGAGTCTATTCCTCCTCTTCACGCTTCTCCTTCCTTCCGAATTTGAAATATTTTGAGTGTTCAAGGGCTTCGGCCTTTGAATCTCATGTTGCGAACCTGGCTACTTTGGGCTTTGACTTGTACTCCTCCTCCTGAGTCTTTGAAATTGATAAATTTCACCTCTACGCACTCCTTGCACTTTCTTCTCATTACATTACTTGACTATTTTTTACCTTTTGCGCTCTTTGCAGAGACTGTGTGCACGAAAGAACTATCCTCCCCGAACTTTTAGATTTTCTCGAATATTTAAGGGTTTCAGCCCTAGTATTTCCCTTCAAAAGGAAACCTTGTTCCCTCATGGAAACCTCTTGCTACAATTCACACCTTGCAGAGCTCTCTTAGAGAGCATTCAACAACTCTGGCTATGCTTACGCCTGCACAGACTTCCCTTCAGGGTATTCGGTAACCTTGTTTCTCTGTATCTCTTCTATACAGTTTATCCTCCAAGGTATTCAACAACCTTGAGGATCCTCTTGAGTTTTTATTGCTCTGGAGTGTCCTCTTGGCATGTTCTTCTCTGACTCGACATATTTTAGCTGCACATTCCTTGTGTTGGCTACAGAGTTTCCAATACCCTGTTGTGCACTCCTTGCACAGCCTAAAGAATCCATAACAAATTAACAAACTCAAAAAACAGATAGTGAATTTCTATCTTCTCCTGAAGATGGAAGCCTATCATACATCTATATCATACATTCATAAACACTCACATATGATCATTCATAAGACATATAAACACTCAGAAAATTCATAGGCAGGAAAAACTTCTTTTGTATTATCTCTTAATGTCTATACAGATGTTTACAAAGGTTGGACTGCAAAAGAGTCTCAGTGTTTATTCCCCTCTCTTGAGCTCTCCTACTACAACTCTCTCCTTACTTACTCACTCTCTTAGAACTACCCCCTTTGAGAAATATTTCCTCCTCCTGAGTTACCAACTCCCTCTTTGGATACAAAGATTTGTTTTTCAAAAAGAGGGGCTCCACCATCTTGCCCTCCAACTCACCTAACCTTATCCATTACATTGAATTTTATTTAATGGTCGTCTAGTATGAATTGAATATAGAGTCATCAACTTGTCAGCCATTAAAGGTGCCCTTAACTCTTTCCTATACAAAGGAAATGAATCAGCCCTTACAACCTTACAACATTTACTTGCATTAAAGATTACATTTAAAATTTTAAAATGTGGGCAAAATGAGAGGATTGGCACCTCTCCCCTCCTTGAATGCACTTTGATGTGATGGAATGTTGGTTCATGATTAGGTGGAAAAGATGCTCCCCTCCCCTCCTTGAATGTTCTTTGATGTGCTGGAATGTTGGCACGTGCTTAGGTGGAAAGGATGCTCCTGCATCAGAAAGTTACGAGACTTGGAAGAATTGTATTTTATGTATGAGCCAAGTGGTCCCTTCTTGTATCAAACACATTGTATTGTACTTTGTTGTAACATCCCATATAAAAAGATTTGTACGAGTGTTAGAATGTTGATGCTACGCAACCATACTTGTGTCTCTTTCTCATTTGTATGTATGTTTATTTTTCTTGGTCGCATAATTGGCTAACTATAGAACTTATTAATTGTATGTGTTGTAAAGAATCAAAGTGTAATGAAGTGTATAGTTGGGTGGGTTCCTTGGTGGAAACGAATTGAGTGAGAATACTTCACTCTCAAATTATCTCAAGGCATAGATATGGGCATACCTTGAGTGAAAGAGGCATAGTACGGGCGAAGTACTCTTAGTTTAGTCAAACTATCGAGTTAGAAATGTTGCAATGCTGCATGAATCCAAGTATAATGTGACTTGGGTGCACCAAGTCGATTTGGATCCCCAAGAACATTGTAGGTGAATGATAGGGATGAATATGAATATGTCTCTTGTCGCTTTCAAGGACTTAACCCTCATTGTTTCCAAAGGACCCACAGATGCAGGATACAAAACGTTGTCATGTGTTTGAATGCAGGTGAAGATTGAAATACCTTGAGATTCATGGGAATTAAAGAGAATGATGCTAACAATAGTGTTGATAAGGACTATCATACTCTATGGACTTTTATATCTTGAGAAGATTTGTTACTACATGTCTCTTTCCATGGTTTTCCAAGAGGATCATTTCCATTTTTGAATGTTGATGATCGGGGAGAGAGGTGATCTGGATGGAAGATATTTTTCTCCTCATCACATTTGTACAAATCATTCACAAGTCCCTCATCTCATCCCATATTCCCACCATATTATCTATCTACCCTATTACACAAGCCAACATTTCCAATATTTCCATAGAACTCTTGCACTGTTTAAAGTCACACCATCATTTGAAATGGGGAAAGTCATATTCATCCATATCCATGAATCTTTGAAGCCAGAGGAGTAACCGGAAACATGGTTCATGGTGAAAGAAAGGTGGGAGAGGGTAATTTGCAAGAGGAAGATGAAAATGGACAGATGGAAATTTGTAAGAGGTTGCAAACAAATTCCAAAATTTTAGAGGAATAGCTATGAGATTATCTCTATTGTGCATTCCTTCCAACTCTACAGAGCCTCTCTCCCTCCTATCACCATATACCTAATGGAACCCCTCCTCCTCTATCTCTGGTAAAGATCCTTTTCCAATGGAGATCATGTGAAATGTTCGCCAAGTTTATAAACAAGGATGAACAATAAGACATTGATTTCAAAGCATTTACACAGTCGCGAGGTGGACAAACAAGACAAACAATAATCCCTTGATTACAAATCCTTAAATACTCTGCACATTGTGTGCATATTAAGATCCAAAGTTCAAACTCTAGAAACTCAAGTTTCTTTGAAAACCCTTCCTTCGCCGCCATCCCAGGGACCCCACCCAAACAAAATTTTGAATTTACCAAGTCATGTATCCTCTTCTCTATCATGATATCATGCTTTTTTCTTTCTTCCTCCTCCACTCTTGTACCTTCACTCTCCGTCTATTTTTTCCTAGAGGTGGTGTAAGACCCTCTCCTAAAGGAGAATGAGGAAACTCCGCTACAATGACACATATGGATGGTTTGTATGGCTAAGTCTTCTTATCCCACTAGCAAGGCATGTGATAGGTGATATCCTTGGCCCATTGTAAAGGCATACTTCAGACAATGAGAGGTCTTGGCTCATTGACAAGATGGTGCGAACAAGATTATGCATGCATGAAAACAAATGGGGCACTCCACAAACAAAGCCATGATGAATGCATGGCATGGCTAGAGGTAAATAGGTTGTTGTAGGAAGCCTTGTCCATAGCATACACTTGGAATGGTGAACAATTTCTCTTAAGAGGCATGAGGATTTAGAGTGACAATATTTATATAGATAAACAGACTTAGGAAATCCACACTTGGGGGTTGCAACAAATGGTCGAGGTGCCTTCAAACACAAGTTGACATGGACCACCATTGTGGTTAACACTCATCAAGTGTACTCCCTTGGGCATGCATCTCTCGGGTACGTATTCATCATCTTCCTTGGGAGAACTTGGGGTGCACTTGGGTGCAGAAAAATGGAATGGTCGAATGACCTTGGTGGGATTGAGACAACTTGGTGGATGGGATGACCTAGGTGGATGAAACAACTAGGTAGTATCAAGACAAAATAGTTCAGCAAGATGATTTTTCTCGAGGTGAAATTGGGTCCATTTGGATTAAATGACTTGCTAAGTGCACGACAGGGTTTGTATAAATAAGTGGATGCCTCATTGAGCTAAGGAATCAAGGATTTTTATGATCATCTTGTTCAAGGGGTTGGCATCACTAGTTGACTTAAGTTGGATAAGTGACAGAGATAGAGACATGGCCTGCAGGAGAAAATCCCATCGATGATTTAGGGATTGTTTTTTTAAGGTTGTTGGGTAGAGTTTTGGAAAACAATTTTCATTTGTTTATTTGTACTCTATAATTGAGTTGTAGGTTGTTGACCAAGATCCCCCATTGTATCATATGTAGAAACCTTATATATATATAAGAGTGTTAGGCATGTGATTTGAATGGTCCCCATCCACATGGGCTAAGTACTATGGATGTTCTATATGATTTGAATGTTCCTGATCTGGATTATGTTGAGTAAGAAACAAGACAAAAATAAAATTATAGAAGAGAACATAGAAATGCAGGGAAACCCAACTTCTATTAATGAATAAGAGAGAAAAACAATGTAGAACACAAACCGATAGAATCTGGTAGCTTATCTCTGAAAATAAAGAGATGTTGGCTACGCTTCATTCACAACAAGATTTACATCACACTCCATTTCTTTCGTAAAGGGCCTCCTTCACCTCAATTATATATGAGAGAGTGAGAGGAGAAAAATTCCCATGATGAATATGGGATAAATTAGTCTAAGTTTATAAAATTCCATCGGCATGTAAAACACTAGGAATTCCCAGGAGGTCACCCATCCCAGTACTACTCTATCTCGAGCATGCTTAACTGTAGAGTTCTAATAGGATCCGGTGCATAAATTCTATGTTGTAAGCATGTACATAAGACCACTAGGAAATCATTACATGATGTTTGTAATTAAAAAATGAAGATGGCATTACATTCCATTCCCAATCAAAAGGGTGAATATCATGGTTTATTAGAACCATAGGCTTGAAATGTTGATTCAATGGAAAAGGTGTATGGCCACTGAGATCCACCTGGATCATTCCTCCCCCCTTAGGAAGCAATGGTCCCCATTACATCAATTTTCCTCATGATATGGGGAAACTTTTGTTGAATCTGAACCTTGGTGAGTCGCTTTCCTTGTTGAAGTAGATGTCCTTCTTGTACTTTTCTTGTGGAAGGATTTCATGAACCTATTAGAGGTGTCGGATCTGTTCAACAAATTTGGTTGCATGATATGCCTTGGTATGAGTGTGGGAGGAATTTGTTGGTGAAGATGCAACAAGAAGATCTATATCAATGGGGCCTAATGGTTAGAACCCCAAGCACACCTGAAAAGGGCCATGGCCAATAGAGCTATGTTGAACATATGGAAGAATCTCATTCTCTTTGTGCTCCTCTACAATCTTGTCAACTTGCTTCTATTGGATAGAAACTTCTTGGGCCGAGGTTGTTGTGGTTGCAGTGACCTTTTGTTCACCGTCTGACTGGATCGTGAAGAGGGAAAACTTTGTGGTCTGAGAGATTATTTTTTGGCATTTTTTTTTCGAGATCAATGAAGTGGTAGTAGTTGGAGATACCTCTGGTACCCTGTAGTGCTGACCTCCTAGAGTAACAATGACACTACAGGGATGAGACTCATAGATAGCTCGACGTTTCCAAATATATGTTTTTCCTAAAAGAACATCATGTACTTCAAATGGGGAAACCTCACACACTACCTCACCCTTGAATGGATTGATGCCATAGGAAAGGAGACATTGTTGGTTGACACGAATGTCTCGTCCTCGACTCAACCATTTGATGGTGTATGCTTGGGGGTGTGGCATCATTGGAAAATTCAATCTCTTGACAACCTCGACAGAGATCAGGTTCTTCTGACTCTCTCTGTCAACAATGAAATGTAGTGGGGTCCCCTTTACCCACATCTACGAGTGGAAGATGTCCTCCCCCTCCTCAAGCTCCTCTAGTTATTCTAGTTGTATTGTTGTGGCCGTAATGGTAGTAGTGGGTTATGCATCAATGATATGTTTCCCTTTATTTTTCTCTGAACCAAAGTCCAAGTCAGGTTTTGATTCTTTTTCTTTGAGTTCGACTGCCAATAACTGTTTCGAGTGATATTCATTGATGTTGTTCCAAGGGATTTTTTGGAACTCACACCACTTTCTGTTGTCTTTATTAAACTTCCCTTTACCATTATTTGCATGTGTCTTGGACTGTCTCTCTTAAGGTTGGCCTTCCTTGCTTTGTTCGTAATTCTGTGAGTTAGAGTTTCCTTTTCCGTGATTATTTTGTGGCGTATTTTCAAGCCCGAACCCCCACTTACTCTACTACTTGAATTTATGCTCAATTTCGATTGCATATTGATAAGAAAAACCTAGTGAGGATATGTCCAATAAATCCATCTCTTTTTGGATGTACCTGTGAAAAAAACTGCGATACTTCAAAACTAGTTTCCACTCGAATAATTTGATACCTAGATTTGAGTGCAAGGTATGAAAGATGTTAGTGTACTTTGACACCTTCTAATCTCTTTTCTAACATAGAGTCATCCATCTCATTTATTGGTCATCATAGTTTTCGATGGGGTAGTACTCTTCCTTTAGGGAATCTACAAAGGATGCCCAAGTGGGTTCTCTCTCTAATGGTGTAGATTCATTCGTAGTGTATCTCTCCCAGTAACCTTCCCACCAAGATTTGACATGGGGAAGGGATTTAAGGAGCACGAAGGTGATATTTTGACTATTGGAAAAATTTTGGACAAAGTAATAACCTTCTAGCCAATTAAACCATTTTTCTAGAGCATCTGCATCTATCTGGCCTTCAAATAAGGGGATATCAAAATTGACTTGTACCTTGAAGGATGTTGCATTTTTGAAATGAAAGCTTGTCAAATATGCCTTGACCCCCACCATTGGTAGTATTTGAAGGATCTAAACAAATTTTTCCATCATCTCATTCCTTTGTTTCACGAGGGATTCCTTGAGAAAGGATCTCTACTCTATCATCTCTCTTTTCTTTCGCCATGGGAGGTCACTTGGACTGGTGAGAGAGGTTTTCCTCAAGCGAAACTAGCTTGAGAACCAACTCTCTATACCTTGACCTCATCAGGGACCTTCTCTGAGAAATGACAAGGAGCACACTTATCTGATACAACTGATCTGGATTATGCTAAGAACGAAACAAGATAAAAACAAAAATATAGAAGAGAACAGAGAAATATAGTGAAACCCAACTTCTATTAATGAATAACAAAGAAAAACACTCTAGAAAAAAAATTGGCAGAATGGGGTAGCTTATCTCTAAAAATAAAGAGATGTTGTCTACGCTTCATTCGTGACAAGATTTACAACACACTCCATTTCCTGCTTAAAGGGCCTCCTTCACCTCAATTATATATGAGAGAGTGAGAGGAGAAAATTTCCCATGATGCATGTGGGATAAATTAGTCTAAGTTTATAAAATGCCATAGGCATGTAAAACACTAGGACTTCTCATGCGTTCATCCATCCCACTACTAATCTATCCTGAGTACACTTAAATACAAATTTCTAATGGGAATTGTACTGTAACAATCTACATAAGACCACTAGGAAATCATTACATGATGTTTGTAATTAACAAATGAATATGGAATTACATTCCATTCCCCATCAAAAGGGTGAATATCATGGTTTATCAGAACCATAGGCTTGAAATGTTGATTCAATGGAAAAGGTGGATGGCCACCGAGATCCACCTGGATCAGTGCCAGGTTACTAGGGTGCGCCAAGTCGAGTTGGATCTCTGGGAAGATTGTGGGCGCATGACAGGGATGAAGATGAATGCGTTCCTTGTCTCCTTGAATTTTTCAATGTTCGTGGTGTCTGAAGGACCCATAGATGCAAGGTTAGAAACATTGTCTTGTGTTTCAATGTGGGTGAATATTGAATTACCTTGAGATTCAATGGAATTAAATAAAATCCTACTAACAGTAGCATTGAGAAAGACTACGATACTCTATGGACCCATAGAGCTTGAGAATATTTGGACCTACATGTCTCTTTCCATGGCTATCCAAGATGAGCGTTTCCATTTTTTAAATTCGATGATTGAGGAGAGAGGTGATTTGGATGGAAGCCATTTTTCTCCTCCACACATTCATAGAACTCATTCACAAGTCCCTCATATCATCCCATATTCCCACCATATTATTTGTTCGCCTTGTTGTACAATCTGACATTGTCAATAGTTCCATAAAACTAATGCTCTAGTTAAAGTCACTCTATTGTTTGAAATGGGGAAAGTAAAATCATCCATATCCATGAAGCCCCAAAGCCAGAGGAGGAATGGGAAATATGGGTCATAGTGAAAGAAAGGTGGAAGAGAGAATTTTGCAAGAGGAAAATGACAATGGAAAGATGGAAATTTGTAAGATATTGCAAACAGATGCCAAAATTTTAGAGGAATAGCTCCAAGCTTATCTCGATTTTGTGTTTCTTCCAACTTCATGGGGCCTCCCTCCCTCCCACCACCATCTACCTATCAAAACTCCTCCTCCTTCATCTCTAGGTGAGATCCTTATCCATCGAAACCGCTTGACATGGTCTCCAAGTGGACAAACAAGGACTAACAATAAGCCCCTGATTACAAAGCATTGACACAATCACCAAGTGGACAAACAAGATGAATAATAAGCCCCCAATTACAATGAATTAAATGATTTTCATTGTGTGCATAGTGAGATCCAAAGTTCAAAATATAGAAACCCAACTTTCTTTGGAATCCTTGTCTTCGCCCCCTTCCTAGGGACCTCACCCAAACAAAATTTTGAATTGATTAGGTCAGGTATCCACTGCTCTACTCTACCATGCTATCATGTTTTGTTCTCTCCTCCTCCTCCACTCTTGTGCCTTCACTCTCTGTCTATTTTTTCCTAGAGGAGGTGTAAGACCCTCACCTAGAGGGGCATGAGGAAAATCTTCTACATCGACACAGATGGATGGTTTGGACAACTAAGTTTCCTTATCTCATTGGCAAGGCATGAAACAAGTAATATCCATGGCATGTGGTCAAGGCTCACTTTAGAAAATGGTAGGTCTTGTCTCATTGACAAGATGGTGTGAACAATATTGGGAGTGCTTGTGAACAAATAGGGCACTCTGCAAATAGAGTCACGATGAACACACAACATGGCTAGAGGTAAAGAGGTTTCTACAAGTAGCCTTGTCCACAACATGCACTTGGCATGGTGTTATCACATAAGGTTTTCAAGGGCCGTAAGTGTGTGTCGATAATACCTAAGTCTATATACTTGCCCTGTCTCTCTCTCTCTTTTGCAAGCCATGTCTTTAAGTTTTCCCTTTAGCCGACAAAGTCGTTTTGTTCGCCCCTTTTGTTTAAGCGGCCTTTTTTTCCCTTGTTGACCTACTTGAAAAAGTCTTGGCCCAAAGCTCTATGGTTTTTCCTAAGATTGAACACCCATATCCTTTACCTTTGTCACTGATCCTTCTATTTTCCCGAGCACTCAGCCAGTCAGTCAAGTATTTATTTACACATGCCACAACCATGAGCACAAAGCGCAACACTTAGAGCGGTCTAATATGGACTCGAATCAAGCAAGCGCACAAGTTCAGTTTTCAGCGGAGGAGATTCCATTCGAAGCTCAAATTTGCGGCCCTCAGGTGATCGAGATTACAAAGTTGCACGAAGTTTAACGTCAGACAGAGGTCTAAAGTTGAAGATCAAATTCTGCATGTCCTTCCTCAGTAGACAAGCACAATCTATTTCGGATTTTGGGTTTTGAGATTATGGGTGTTTCTCCCTTTGGATTTCTCTGAAGCATGAAGTATCGAACTCTCTGAAGTCCTGAGAGCCCAAAGTGAGCATGAGCCATCGATCAAAGGGACACGTCGTGCTAGATCCAAACTACAGAGAAAGTCACCTTGGGAGATTTGAAGTGAGAAATGCGTAAAATTCCCAATGGCTGAAGTGCGAGATAAATATGGACCGTAGGTCTTAAGGAGACAGCTGGGAGTGGATCCAAGGGTTCGCAGGAATGAGGTTCATGAGTTTTGAAATTAGGCGAAGGTAAACTTCATGAAGCGTGAAGTGTGAAGTAGATCTGGACCGTCCGATCCAGAGACGCACGTGGTGACAGATCAGTAGATTCACAGTTTCGTGAATCTAAGGATTTGCAAGGATAAATGTGCAAGTTTCGTGAAGCACAAAGTCACGAGGCACTCAAGAGTTGGAACCAGGGTCATAGCCCGAGGTAATGTGTAAAGTGGGTCTAGGAAGAAAGGTTGGTGCCCATCACATGGAGCCGGTTGAGGTGGAGTTCCAAGGAAGAAATCGCGACCGTCAAAGGAAAAATCACTCCAATCATTGATATAAGTAAGGAATTTTCGTCACTCGGGCATCAGGAAATCTATAGTCGAGTAAAGTGAAAATCCCCGAAAAGAGAAATCCCGAAGTTTCTTTAATGATAAGCGCAAGGTCGTGGGTCGAGGTCGCATGTAAAAGAAGCTAGTACCAAAAGCTTTGGGAGGGTGAAGGAAAGGGTGTTGATTTCAAGATACCTACACCAAAGGCCGAGGGTGCCCATGTTTGTTACAGAGTGAGACCATCATGGTTTCAAGGCATCGGGTGAACTCGAAGAGCCACTAGTAGCGTGTAGCATTTCTTAGGGCGTTAAGCCTCATCTCGTTCCCAATGAAATAATAAGTTAATGAAGGAGGGTTGGTGGTTGAAACCTCATCTCACCCCATAAATGGAAAGCATGGAAGGACTGGCCATGGAGGAATATTTTCAGCTCAAAGTTCCCCTTCGGACGGATTTTCCTGCAAGCCCATGTTGACCTGAGATCGCATATGACAGAAGGATACATGAACAGTCTGACAGAAGAAGAGGCAGACAAAAATCCTTGAATACAGTGGACCGATCGCGCCCGTGGTGGTTGTAGACAGTTCTAAGTATAAAGGTTTCAATTTGATATTTTGTTAGGGTCGTCAACTGGTTGAGCAGAGCTCCCTATTTTGTAATGTTTGGATGTCAAAGTTGTTCTCTATTTATGTATCAAATTTGATACTTTCACATTGATAGAAGTCAGTTTCTCCCATCTCTTTGTAAAATCCGTGCTAAAACACTCGGGCATGGAGGATCCAGTCGAGGGTTATGATGTTGTTGTAATGTAGTTTTGGTTACAGTAGTGTCGTGGCCAGTTTTAGTCAGATTATTTGTTTTCTTATTCCCTCTTATGCTGAATGGCTCGAGCATGGAGGATCTAGTAGAATTGTTGTAGTTTCATTGTGATGTATATTTGATCATTATGCTGCTGTGACTATGTTGTTTGGACATATTTCAGTGTTTGAATATTGAGTTCAAGAGCACTCTTGAGCCTGTGTTTTTCTTCACCAAGCTGCTTGAAAGTCGAATGCCCACAACAGTCTTGTTCACCTTTCTCACTAAGTCTTCCCTCTTCTCACACTTAAACTCAAATCATTGACCAAAGTTAATGAGGCCCTCACTTCCCTGTGCATTACTTGTCCAGTTTTGCGTTGAAATCATTCCTGTATTGAGTTTTCCCCATTTGACCTCCACTCACATAAATCAAACATCCACCACACACTCTGATGGGTACTGGGCTTATCCTCCTACAATATGAGGGTGACTCTCAGTGCTAACATTCTTGGCACTGTTGTTGGGGAACGAATTGAAGACATTTCCATGGGATAGAACGACAAAGAAGTCCTGATTTTGAAGGTGCATTAGATATCAGTACCATTGAAGATTCCAAATTTCACTTGGCGACTCCACTATTTCAGTTGTGTCTCCTAAAGGCAGACACACGAGGTATAATTCACTGCTTCCTCTAGCTACACCTGAAGTTGACCCAGAGAATATTATCAAGAAAGGAAATCTTTCTTAAGAAGGCTTTTAGCTCCTGTCCCAGATTGAAAAGCTCCTTGGGAGAACGATAATGACCAGATCTGGTCTTTGATGGTGAACAAAGATCAGACACTTTTAGACTGCATATCATTCACCTGGCAACTCCATGTTTAAAGGATCTAGTGGTGACTCCACAATTTTAAGAAGTCATATTTTCAGATGGAATCCATTTTGGCTCGAAGGTTTACCCCTTTTAATTTCTCTATTGTTCCTAGTTTTCCAAATGTTGTTCCTACTATCGATGAGTGGGGTGATCTTTTACCCATATTTAGAGAACATAAAGATGAAAACCCTGCCAAGCATCTCCGTGAGTTTCATGAACTCATGCATCAGTGGGAAATATATCATGAGGATTTATTATTGAAGATGTTCGTGTTCTCATTAGCGGGATATGCTCGTGATTGGTATCACTCCTTGCCCCCTGCTAGCATCTCCTCCCTGGAACAATTTCATGCATCTTTCAATGCTCACTATAAAAGGTATTATTCCTCTAAGTTAGCCTATCATAACTATTGTGAGGAGTATAGAGATGGTGTTCATAACATAGTTCATTCTTGGGAAAGCTATGAGGATGAGGGGTATACCTCAGAGGAGTTGATAAATCTGGTAAAATCACTTTCTGCAAGAATAGAGGAATTGAAGGCAGATTTTGCTTGCCTCTCTTATGAAGAAAATGCAGAGGATATTCTGGTTCAAGAGACATATGTTTTTGGCATCCCATTTTATGATGAAGAAGTGATTTCAAGTACTGACCACGAACAACCAAATTTTGATGAATATCCCAGCGAATATGATGAAGAGAAGAGATTTTCCATGGTTCCTGTATATGATGATTATGAATATGATCCTTGGGAGAGCCATGAAGGAGAAATGGAAGAGATAAAGGTGCATTTTATCTTCTGTCCAGAGCCTGTAAATGAGTAGATATCACCTAGGATTAGCCAACCTGCATCAGTTCTCCACCCACCTGTACACTCTGAGAACATCAAACGATGGGTGAGAAACAATGAAGGACATGAGGTAATTTCTTACCAGATGAGCTTTCCTGATTATAAATTTTGTGACCCTGTGGGGTTATATATGGAGATGTGTTTTCCAAAAGCATTGGAGCCTGCAAAATTTTTCATCTTATCATCATTTGGGGGTATTGTCAGTGTTCCAAGACATGTTTGTTTTATGTTGTCATGCTTCCTTTACCTTTTGTGGATCATTTGCAGTAAAAAGAAGAATTATATTACCGGACAATCTGGGTGGCTATGGTGGAAGTTTTCTTTCACCTAACGCGTTGTAAAAATCAGTTAGCCTAGGATTGTATATAAATAATCTCCTTCTGGAGCCCATGTGTTTGTCTTCATTTTTATAGTAGCCTAGTGTACATATTTACCTGTTTCCTTCAGCGAAAGTTTTGAGCTAGACTCCATAGCCCAATAGCTAAGGCACTGGAACTGTATGTTCTTGGAAGCTCACAGGGAGCATGCCATCCCCTGTGGAGCCAAATGTTATCACATAAGGTTTTCAAGGGCCGTAAGTGTGTGTTGATAATACTTGAGTCTATATCCTTGCCCTATCTCTCTCTCTCTTTCACAGTCTATGTCTTTAAGTTTTCCCTTCAGCCAACAAAGTCGTTTTGTTTCCCCCTTTTGTTTAAGAGACTTGTTTTCCCTTGTTGACCTACCTGAAAAAGTCTCAGCCCAAAGCTCTCTATTTTTTCCTAAGATTGAACACCCATCTCCTTTACCTCTGTCACTAATCCTTCTTTTTTCTCGAGCCCTCAGCTAGTCATCCAAGTATTTATTTACACAGGCCGCAGCCATGAGCACAAAGTGAAACACTTAGAGTAGTCTAATATGGACTTGAATCAAGTGAGCGAGCAAGTTCAGTTTTCAGTGGAGGAGATTCCATTCGAAGTTCAGATTTGCGGCCCTCAGGCGATCAATATTATAAAGTTGCACGAATTTTAACGTCAGACAGAGGTCCAAAGTTGAATATCAAATGCCACATGTCCTTCTTCAGTAGATGGGCATGATCTATTTCAGATTTTGGGTTTCAGGATTATGAGTGTTTCTCCCTTCGTCTTTCTCCAAAGCCCGAAGTCCCGAACTCTCCGAAGTCCCTAGAGCCCGAGTGAGCATGAGCCATCGATCAAAGGGACACATGGCGCTAGATCCGAACTATGGAAAAAGTCACCTCGGGAGATTTGAAGTGAGAAATGTGTAAAATTCTCGACGGGCAAAGTGCGAGATAAATTTGGACCGTAGGTCTTAAGGACACAGGTGGCAGTCGATCCGAGGGTTTGCGGGAATGAGCTTCAGGAGTTCTGAAATTAGGCGAAGGAAAACTTCATGAAGCATGAAGTGTGAAGCAGATCTAGACCATCTGATCCAGAAGGGCATGTGGCGATAGATCAGCGGATTCACAGTTTTGTGAATATGAGGATTTGCAGGGAGAAATGCACAAGTTTTGCGAAGCATGAAGTTGTGAGGCATTCAGGATTTGGACCCAAGGTCACAGCCTCATGTCATGTGGAAAGAAGGTCTAGGAAGAAAGGTTGGCATCGATCGCATGGAGCCGACCGAGGTGGAGTTCCGAGGAAGAAATCATGGTCGTCAAAGGAAAAATCACTTCGATTGTTGATTTGAGTAAGGAATTTTCATCAATCGTGCATCGAGAAATCTACAGTCGAGTAAAGTGAAAATCCCTGAAATTCGAAATCCTGAAATTTCTTTAGAGATAAGCACCAGGTCGTGGCCCAGGGTCGCATGCAGAAGAAGATGGTACCAGAAGCTTTGGGAGCGCGAAGAAAAGGGTGTTGATTTCAGGAGACCTACACCAAAGGCCGATGGTGCCCGTGTTCATTACAGAGTGAGACCATCATGGTTTCAAGGCGTAAGGTGAACTCGAAGAGGCGCCAGAGGCGTGTAGCAGTTCTAGGGGCATTTTCTTGGGGTGTTAAGCCTTGTCCCGTTCCCAATGAAAGAATCAATTAATAAAGGAGGGGTGGTGGTTGAAACCTCGTCTCACCCCATAAATGGAAAGCGTGGAAGGACTGGCTGTGGAGGCAGATTGTTAGCTCGAAGTTCCCCTGCAGATGGATTTTCCTGCAAGCCCATGCTGACTTGAGCTCGCATATGATAGAAGGATACATGCACAGTTTGAAAAAAGAAGAGGCAGACATAAAGCCTTCAATGCAGTGGCCCGATCGTGCCCCTGGTGGTTGTAGACAGTTCTGAGTATAAAGGTTTCAATTTGATATTTTGTTAGGATCGTCAACTAGTTGAGCAAAGCTCCCTATTTTGTAATGTTTGGATGTTGAAGCTATTATCTGGTTATGCATCAAATTTTAAACTTTCGCATCAATAGAAATCAGTTTCTCCCATCTCTTTGTAAAACCTGTGCTAAAACACTCGGGCATGGAGGATCCATTTGAGGGTTGTGATGTTGTTGTAATGTAGGTTTGATTACAGTAGTGTCGTGACCAGTTTTAGTCAGATTCTTTGTTGTCTTATTCCCTCTTACACTAAATGGCTCGGGCATGGAGGACCCAGTCGAGTTGTTGCATTTGCATTGTGATGTAGGTTTGATCATTATGCTGATGTGACTGTGTTGTTTGGACATATTTCAGTGTCTGAAGCTTGAGTTGAAGAGCACTCTTGAGCCTGAGATTTTCTTCACCAAGCTGCTTGAAAGTTGGATTCCCATAGCAGTCTTGTTCACCTTTCTCACTAAGTCTTGCCTCTTCTCACTGACCAAATTTAATGAGGCCCTCACTTCCCTATGCATTACTTGTCCAGTTCTATGTTGAAATCATTCATGTATTGAGTTTTCCCCATTTGACCTCCACTCACATAAATCAAGCATCCACCAGACACTCTGATGGGTACTGGGCTTATCCTCTTGCAATCTGAGGGGGACTCTCAGTGCTAACACAGGGTGAACAAGTTCTTTTAAGAGGCTTGAAGATTTTGAGGGCCAATATTTATACGTATCATCAGAGTTAGGTGGTCCATAATTTAGGGTTGTGACGAATGGTCAAGGTTCCTTCAAGCACAAGTTTCCATGGATTGTAATTGTGGATAATACTCATCAAGCATACTCCCATGGGAATGCATCCCTCAGTCACATATTCACCAGATGCCTTGAGAAAACTTGGGGCACACTTGGGTGTGGAAAAATGGAATGGAAAGATGACCTTGTCAAGCTTGCGATGACTTGATAGATGGGATGACCTAGGAATGGATGACCTAGGCATGGATTTCCTAGGTTGTTGAAACAACTAGGTAGTCTCGATAAGACTTGGGTGGACACGACGCGAGACAAATTTTTTTGGAAAAATGACTTATCTTGAGGTGAACTTGGGTCCACTTGGATGATACGGCTTGCTAATTGCACAATAGAGTTTGTATATAAGTAAGTGGATGCCTCATTGAACTGAGACATCAGGAAGAAAGAGTTTCAAGGAGTCATCATGGAGATTTGTGATCATCTTGTTCAATGGTTTGGCATCATTTGTCGACTTAAGTTGTCTAAGTGATAGAGACAAATATAGGACTTGTAGGAAGCAGGCATGTCGATGCTTTAGGGGTTGGTTTTTATAAGGTTGTTGAGTAGTCTTGTGGGAGACATTTTTCCTTAGTTTCTTTGTACTCTATAATTGAGTTGGAATTTTTTTTCCAAGTTCCCCCATTGTATCATATGTAACATCCTTATATATATATGAATAAGAGTGTTAGGCATGTGATTTGAGTGCCCCCATCCACATGGGCTGAGTATTATGGATGTTCTATATGTGTTGAATGTTGTTTTGTTCCTTGTATACTTATGTTTACTAAGTTGTGTAATTAACTAAGTATGTTGTGAATGTTTGAGGTCGAGGTTGGAAGTGTGAGTGGTATGCTTGTTGGATAAACTAATTTGAGTAGGACTTGGCATGTTATCTAACTACCATAGCTAAAAGTTTATGGACATACTTTGAGCTAAGAGTTTTAGTTTGGTTGTTGTACGTGTATCTAAAGAAACACAATGCCCCACTACCGCAGGTGCTTAAATGACTTAGTAGCCTCTCTCAATGTCCCCGAGGTCCACACAAAAAGTTGCAACTGTTGTTGCTTATGGCTCTCCTATTGTTACTAATCTTGTAGGCTCCAATGGCGTTGAATGTGCTACTCAAACCTGTGGATTACATGTGAAAACAAAGGTTGGTACTGAAACAAAGTTGAATAATACTAATAGCAATGGTGACATGGGCATAATGCGGGAGATTTCATTGTTAGAGCAGTGGTTACAGTCTCCCAGCAGAGTTAATAATTATGCATAGTATAAGAGGATCTGCTCTGTTTTTCCATCATCTTATTGGGCTTTGTTCTCTAATTGTGGATCATTATGAGGATCTCTGTAGCCTATGGAACTTTGCCCGACCATAATTGATCTATGGATGATTTCCCCTTTGATTTGTATTAATTAATCATGGTGCAAAACGTGTCCAGTTTGTTTGTGTTGTCATTTGTTGTCTTAAAATGCATTGCGACTAGTATACTCAGTAATTACATAGGTTATACCCACTTCATTTCAACTATAGATCATGGACTCTAGGTGACATTCTCTGGGAGCAAGCGAAATTTGAGAATCAAGGCTCCCGAAACCCAAAAGGCGAAATCGATCTTGTCCGTTGGTTTGGAGGACCACATGTCACTTGCTCATTGAGACTAAGGATCACGCATGGATGGAGGATAAAAGGCAGGAAAAGACAATAGATCGAAGACGTTGATTGAGGGAATCTGTCAGAGACCGCGAGATCGAAATTTACGCCTAATTGCGAGAACAGAAGTTGCTCGAAAGTTAATTTTCTAAGGGCAGGCCATAATTGAAACCACAGTTTTGGAGAAAGGGTACATGGTAGCTGGAGGTGGATTGTGGGGAGAAAATTGGTTGGTCTGAAACCACTCTTGGAAGCGCCCGCAATCGTTCTCTAACGCAAGGATGTAGCCCGAGGTCACATGCAACAGGGGGCTAACAAGAAGAGAGATTGCGCCCGCAATCACATGGTCACAAGAGACCATCGCCCAAGGTCATTTCAGGAAACGAAGCTAACGCTCACAAGACCAAGTTTAGGAAGCGTCTTTTGGATAGGTGTCTGATCACAACTCATGGCCACATGAAGGAAGGGGATTAGAAGCTCAAGAATCCATAATTCACTAGCTGTAACTGTTAAAATGGAGTGATTGTATCTTCCAGAGAATCCGAAGAGCTTCAAGGTGATCGCCAGAGAAGTTGAAGAGTCTCAAGGTAACTTCTAGTGGAATGAAGGCTCATCATAGAGACAATTGACATATGGAAAAGTGTCGAAGACTGTAACTGCCAGAGAGGCCAAAGAGTCTCTGGATAATGACCACTGATGAAGAAAAGACTTAGCATAATCGCCAGAGAGGATGAATAGTTGAGTGTATGATCTGGCCGAGGAATAAGGACTTGTCATGATAAATATACGCAGAAAAGAGAAGATACGGTTGCTTCTGTTGAGATTTATTCATGCGGGTAGAATCATGCTGGGAGCAGCAGCTAAAACGCACAGAAGTGGCGTAGCGCATAGAATGGATATAATACATAGATAATAAAGTGGAGAAGAGAGACATAGAACATAAATGCATATCTAAGAGAGGAAGAGAAAGTTGAGGTGCGCATGCAGAGATAGAGCAAAAAATTAGAAAGCTCAAGAAGATGAAAGCAGAAAGAAAATGATGCAGGCAGAGAAGAGTAGTATAGAAGAACAGTGATGAGACTGGTAAGCCCTTTGACAAACACTGTATCACTGTAATAATTTTCAGTAACGAAATTTTTATAATCACAGTGGTAGGGAGGTGCTAGGGAGGACTATTTTCCTTAGAGTTTCAAGTGGGTTCTTGAACACAGGGAGTTGTAGCTTCCATCTGGTTACAGCCAGAGAAACCAGGGTGGTAGGGTGGTGCAAGGGAGAACTATTGTTCTTTGTTAAACAGGTTGGTTCCTGTGTAACTGGAAGTTTGTGCTTCCATCCAATTAGTGTTGGAACACTCAGGGAGTTGGTGCTTCCTTCTAGTGGGTGATAGAGAACCCAGAGAGTTGTTTCTCTCAACAAGTTGTAGCCTGTACAGGTTGGTGCCTGTGTGTCTAGAAGTTGGTGCTTCCATCTAGTTGGTGCTGGAACACAAAGGGAGTTGGTACTCTCAGCTAGTTGTTGCTTGTAAATCATAGGTTGTAGCCTCAAAAGGAGTTGGTGCTCATAAGAATGATAATCTACAAAAAATAAATATTACTTATCATATCAAGAAGAAGAGGTTTTTCCCTTTATGGGTTTCCTCAAGAAATATATGTCTTTGTATATTTCATGTGTGTGATTGATTTTGAATATTCTATTACTTACTTCCCTGCATTATTGTGATCATCATTGAGTGTTCTGTAAAGAATTTAAAATGGGCATAATTGTTTAAGCACAATAACAACTAATTCACCCCCCCCCTCTCTCAGTTGTCCAACACCATATTATCTATCCGTTCTATTATACAAGCCAACAGTTCCAATAGTTCCATATAACTCTTTCTTTGGTTAAATTCACACCGTCATTTGAAATGGGGAAAGTCAAATTCATCCATATCCATGATTCTTTGAAGCCAGAGGAGTAATGAGAAACATGGGTCATGGTGAAAGAAAGGTGAGAGAGGGAAATTTGCAAGAGGAAGATGACAATGGAAAGATGGAAATTTGTAAGAGGTTGTAAACAAATGCCAAAATTTTAGAGGAATATCTCTGAGCTTATTTCTATTGTGCATTCCTTCCAACTCTGTGGGGCATCCCTCCCTCCTATCACTATGATCCAAAATGGATCTAGGAAGGCCTAAAAATAAAAGTTCTTAGAATCGGATGAAACCAACACCATTGCATCGGGATCGTCGCGTTGATTTAGGCCATATATATTTTTTCAAAAAATGGACACCACATGCGAAAGTTATTTCTTTCTAATCGATTTCCCAAATACGTAAAACAATCAAAAAGTCAAAGTCAACAGTCAACAGTTCATACTGTTGATGTCAGCAGTACGTTATCATGACGTGGCAAGGGACGTCAGTATGACATCAGTAGGGACACATGGAAGCAACAGGGCATGCCATGTGGTAATCATTTTTGACACTTTCGAGCTGTGTTGGACCTGTACGAAAGTGACACGTGGTTGTATGGATGCTGACATGGCACCATACAGATCCTGATAGGTGGCAAGCTCTGGGAACGAAACGTGGTTGTAGGAACGTTGATGTGGGGACATGTGGCAGGCTCTAGGAACAACACATGGCTATGCAGACATTGACGTGGCGACAGGTAGCAGGTTGTGGGCTCGACACCTAGCGTACGTGTTGACTATGCAGATGACTGGGCAGGGTGACTATGTTGGTGACTAGACAGTATGGGCCTATCACAGGGTGACACGTGGCCCAATCAGAGGGTTCCATGTGGTACCCAGATCTGTCCAATATTGGTTGGGTCAAAAATTTGTTTTCCACTCCATTGGTTTCGAACACATGACCTCCAGACTAGCAACAACTTCACGAAAGGGAGCACACCATCTAGGCTACATTGTTGCTTGTTTTAACAAGTGGCATATTATCATTTTAAAGTGATGTTGGTGGGATTTTAGATATATGCCTCGGTTGGTGGGGGGCAACGCTCGAACACATGGCATCTGCATGCGACCAGGAGCCAGAGGACCAGGGGCTAGAGCATGCATTTTTCCCAAAAGTGGGTTTTGACTTTGCGAAAAGGATTTTTATGGTTATTTTGTTGATTTTATTGGATTTTTTCCTTAAAAGAGGGGATCTGAGCCCAGGAAGGGGCCCAAATCATGGGGGGAAGTTGGATTTCGACCCCCATCCTCAAATCTACTTAACCAGACATGTTTTCCATTGAAAAGAAGGTTCATATTAGCAGAATGATGAATAATTTGGAACCCTAAGCCATTTTTATGCACTGAAGCCATTGAGGAAGCAAACTTTTAGGCCATTTCCGAGTGCTATTCTCAACCTTTTTTAGTGACATCAGTTGTGTTGGATTCTTGAGGTCGAGCATAACACAACCATACTAGTTTGTAATCCATTTGAGATACTTATGATGTAATTTTGCAGAATTGAATATTAATAGGAAAGCCTCCCCCACTGAGACAAAGGCCCAAAGATGTAGGAAGCCTTGTTGAACTCTGTTAACAATCTTAGCGTTATGGTTTGATGTTTTCAATGTTTACTTTATGTTATGTATTCTTTATGATGGCTAAAACATTCTTTCATTAAGATCCCCTTCCTCATTTAAGTTTTTGAATGGTAATTTAACATATGCTTAAAACTCAACGAAGTCTTTAAAAGATCATTTTCGAATCACACCATATACCTAACAGAACCCCTCCTCCTATGTCTCTTGGAAAGATCCTTTTCCAATGGATATAACATGAAACAGTCGCCAAGTTGATAAACAAGGATGAACAATATGACCTTGATTACAAAGCATTGACAAAGTCCCAAGGTGGAAAACAAGACAAAAAATAATCCCTTGATTACAAATACTTAAATACTCTGACATTGTGTGCATATTGAGATCCAAAGTTTAAATTCTAGAAACCCAAGTTTCTCCAAAAACCCTACCTTCATCACCATCCCAGGGACCCACCCAAATGAAATTTTGAATTTACCAAGACAGATATCCTCTTCTCTATCATGATATCATGTTTGCTTCTCTTCTCCTCCTCCACTCTTGTACCTTCACTCTCCATCTATTTTTTCCTAGAGGTGGTGTAAGACCCTGTCCTAAAGGGATACGAGGAAACTCTACTACAATGACGCAGATGGATGGTTTGTATGTCTAAGTCACCTTATCCCGCTAGAAAGGCATGCGATAGGTGATATCCTTGGCCCATTGGAAAGGCATACTTCGGAAAGTAGGAGGTCTTGGCTCATTGACAAGATGGTGTGAATAGGATTGGGAATGTCTGCAAACAAACAAGGAGCTCCACAAACAAATTCATGATGAATGCATGACATGGCTAGAGGTAAAGAGGTTGTTGCAAGCAACCTCATATGTAACATGCACTTAGAATGGTGAACAATTTCTCTTAAGAGGAATGAGGGTTTAGAGTGCCAATATTTATATAGATCAATAGAGTTAGGAATTCCACACTTGGGGGTTGCAACATATGGTCAAGGTGCCTTCAGGCACAAGTTGACATGGACCATCTGTTGGTTGTGGAGCCTGATTATCTTCCTGATTCAGAGGTCTTTTACTTTCAACCGTGTTTGTATCCCATGAATTATTTACACCCCAGAAGTATGTACACTCTTCCACACGGGGGGTTTGGGGGCAAGTGGGCCCCCAGCAGGGGTTCGAGGGAAAAGCCCCCGAAGGAAAAATTTCCTTGTAAATGTATATTGTAATTTCATTGTAAATCTGAACCGTTCATTATAATGTCGCAGATCTAACGGTAGAGATTATGTTAGGGTTTTTTTCCCTAGAAGGAAACCCTCTTTTATGAGGGAAATGTATTGTGGCTATTATTGATGGAAAATATTGTATTCTGAGATAGGAGACTGTGAGAGAAAGAAGAGGAAGTTACAACGGGTTTGTTGTAGGTTGTATCCCTTCATATGTTGGATAATAATAAAGGAAGGACCTGGCAATTTCTCTAGTGGACGTAGCCCACACTAGGTGAACCACGTAAATCTGTGTCTCTATTGTATTGTGTATGTTTTGTGTTTTGTTTCCGCATTTGTTTTATTTTATTGCTCCATGGCCCTGTTTTTCTAACAACTGGTATCAGAGCGAAAGGTAACTCGCAGGAAAAGAGGGTTCCTGGTTCAAGTGGGAGCAATGTTGGAAGATGGAAAGTTTAGGGTCGAGAAATTTAATGGCCAAAACTACTAGTTATGGAAGATACAGATGGAAGACTATTTATATTAGAAGGATCTATTTCTACCATTGGGTGGAATAGAAAACAAGCCGACAACTACGAAGGAAAAAGAATGGGAGATTCTTGATAGAAAGGCTCTATGAATGATACGACTGAGCCTGGCAGCGTTGGTGGCTTTCAATATTTCCAAAGAAAAGACAACAAAGGGTTTGATGGACGCATTGGCCAAATTGTATGAAAAAACCTCAGCGTCCAATAAGGTATTTCTAATGAAGAGATTATTTAATATGAATATGTCGGAAGGTGGGTCTGTTGCAAATCATTTAAATGATTTTAATACGGTTACTAATCAACTAAGTTCTGTAAAAGTGGACTTTGATGATGAGGTCAGGGCTCTTCTAATCTTGTGCTCATTGCCAGAAAGATGGAACGGCTTGGTCATGGTTGTAAGTAACTCTGTCTCTGGTTCAAATAATTTAAAATTTGATGATGTTGTTGGTGTTATCCTTAGTGAGGAAATGAGATGGAAAAGCACAGGTGAGACATCAGGAAATGCGTTGAACATGGAGAACAGGGGAAGACAAAAGGATAGAGGAAAGGGTTTCGAGAACCGTGGGAATTCTAGGAAGGGAAGATCCAAATCTAGACTTGGAAAGATAGAGTGCTGGAATTGTGGGAAGAAAGGACATCTGAAGAAAGACTGTAGAGCTCCAAAGAAACAAAGAGATGGACAGCAGGAGAGAAATCAGGAAGCAAATGT
>ML782570.1:37451-49830 GCA_009831015.1 Picea engelmannii | reverse complement strand
TTAATGATTTTGGTTATCACTTATGGGATTATGAAAATAACAAAATCATTAGGAGTAGAGATGTCATATTCAATGAGAAGGTCATGTACAAAGATCAATTGCAGGGAAAGAAACAGGAAAAAGAAAAACAAGAATACACAGTGTTTGATGAGATCACTAAAAAAGAAATTCCAAAGGAACTAGAAAATCAAAATGTACAACAACAGGAGCAGCAGGTACCTCAAACACCTGCAAGTGTTGTTAGAAAACCTACCAGGTTAAGTATACCCCCTGAACGATACTCTCCTTCATTGTATTATTTATTGTTGACTGATTCTAGTGAACCAGAATGTTATGAAGAGGCAATGCAGGTAGACACCAAAAGGAATTCAGATCAAGGCATGAAAGAGGAAATGGATTCCTTGGTAATAACCATACTTGGGACTTGGTTCATTTTCCTATAGGAAAAAGAGCATTGCAGAATAAATGGGTTTACAAGTTGAAGGAAGAAGATGGAGGAGAAAAGTGGTACAAGGATAGACTTATTGTAAAGGGGTTTGCACAAAAGAAAGGTATATATTTTGATGAAATATTTTCTCTTGTTGTTAAAATGACTTCAATTAGAACTATTTCAAGTCTTGTGGTAGTAGAAGATTTGCATCTTGAACAGTTAAATGTAAAAACAACTTTTCTCCATGGGGATTTGGAGGAAGAGATTTATATGCAGCAGCCACAGGGGTATGAGGTCAAAGGGAAGGAGAATTTGGTATGCAGGTTGAATAAGAGATTATATGGCCTAAAGAAAGCTCCAAGGCAGTGGTATCTGAAGTTTGACAGGTTTATGATAGAACAGGGTTATAGTAGATGTCATTCTGATCACTATGTTTATTTTAAAAAGTTAGAAAATGGAAGCTTTATTATCTTGCTATTATATATAGATGACATTCTTGTTGCAGGGTCTAATATGCAGGATATAAATGTGCTCAAGAATAAATTATCCAATTCATTTGTGATGAAGGATTTGGGTGCTGCAAAGAAAATCCTTGGTATGAGAATAACAAGAGACAGGAAAAATCGCAAACTGACATTGTCTCAGGGTGAGTACACATAGAATGTGTTGGAGAGGTTTAGAATGTAGAATGAAAAACCATTTAGTATACCTTTGGCCAGACATTTCAAATTAACTAAAGAAATGTGTCCCAAGACACAGGAGGAGATAGAATACATGTCCAGGGTCCCATATTCATCAACAGTTGGTAGCTTGATTTATGCAATGGTTTGCACAAGACCATATATTGCACATGCAGTGGGAATTGTGAGCAGATATATGAACAATCCAGGTAAAGAACATTGGGAGGCAGTAAAGTGGATTCTTAGATACTTGAGAGGTACTACTAATCATGCATTATGTTTTGGAGGTTTAGAAACTGTTCTACAAGGATATGTTGATTCAGATATGGCAGGTGATAAAGATAGCAGGAGGAGTACCACAGGGTATGTGTTTACTATAGGTGGAACAAAAGTAAGTTGGATTTCAAAACTACAAAAGGTTGTTGCACTTTCAACAATAGAGGCAGAGTATGTTGCTGCTACAAAGGCTAGTAAAGAGATGATTTGGTTACAGAGGTTTATGGAGGAATTGGGAAAGAAGCAAGAGAATAGCAGGTTGTACTGTGACAATGAGAGTGCCATTCATCTTGCAAAGAAATCAGCCTTCCATTCGAAGACTAAGAATATACAGTTGAGGTACCACTTCATACAATCCGCCTTGGAAGATGGACATTTGAAGTTGGAAAAGATACACACTAGCCAAAATCCTGCAGACATGTTAACAAAGGGAGTAACTAGGGAGAAACTGAGTTCCTTCTCAGTTTCAGTTGGTCTTCAAGAATGAATATGAAGATGAGAAATTTACCAGGTCCAAGAAGGTTCAGAGTCCAGCATATACAGTAGTAGTGGAGTTGTTGAGATCAGTCTCCAAGTGGGAGATTTTTGGTTGTGGAGCCTGATTATCTTCCTGATTCAGAGCTCTTTTACTTTCAGTCTTGTTTATACCCCATGAAGTATTTACACCCCAAAAGTATGTACACTCTCCCACGCAGGGGAGTGCAGAGGGGGGGTACCCCCTTTGTGGGGTCCAGGGGGGCTATCCCTACGATTGAGGGGTCTGGGGGAAAACAGGCTAGCGGGGGTTCGGGGGCGAAGCCCCAGAAGAAAAAATTGCCTTGTAAATGTATATTGTAATTTCATTGTCAATCTGGACCGTTCATTATAAGGTTGCATATCTAATGGTAGAGATTATGTTAGGGTTTTTTTCCCTAGAAGGCAACCCTCTTTTATGAGGAAAATGTATTGCAGCTATGATTGATGGAAAATATTGTATTCTGAGATAGCAGACTGTGAGAAAAAGAAGAGGAAGTTACAGCGGGTTTGTTGTAGGTTGTATCCCTTCATATGTTGGATAATAATAAAGGAAGGACCTGGCAATTTCTCTGGTGGACGTAGCCCACACTAGGTGAACCACGTAAATCTGTGTGTCTACTGTATTGTGTATCTTTTGTGTTTTGTTTCCGCATTTGTTTTATTTTATTGCTCCACGGTCTTGTTTTTCTAACACCGTCATTGTGGTTAACACTCATCAAGTGTACTCCCTTGGGAATACATCCTTCAAGCATGTATTCATCATGTTCCTTTGGAGAACTTCAGGCACACTTGGGTGCAGACAGATGGAATGGTTGAAAGAACTTGGTGGGATTGAGACAACTTGGTGGATGGGATGCCCTAGGTGGATGGAAAAAATAGGTAGGCTCAAGAAAAAATTGTTCAATAGAATGATTGTGCTCAAGGTGAAGTTGAGTCCATTTGGATGATATGATTTTCTAATTGCACGACATGGTTTGTATAAGTAAGTGGATTCCTCATTGAGCTAAGGCATCAAGAATCAAGAGTTGCAAGGAGTCATCAAGGAGTTGGAAGGAGCATCTTGTTCAAGGGTTTGGCATCACTATTTGACTTAAGTTGGCTAAGTGACAGAGATAGAGACAAGGACTACATGAGGAAATCCCATCGATGCTTTAGGGGTTGTTTTTTTAGGGTTGTTGGGTAGAGTTTTGGAAGAAAATTTCCCTTAGTTTATTTGTACTCTGTAATTGAGTTGTAGGTTGTTGACCAAACTCCCCCATTGTATCATCTGTAGTAGCCTTCTATATATATATATATATATAATGTGACTTGAGTGGCCCCCATCCACATGGGATGATTACTATGGATGTTGTATATGATTTGAATGTGCCTGATCTGGATTATGTTGAGAAAGAAACAAGACAAAAACAAAATTATAGAAGAGAACATATAAATACATTGAAACCCGAATTATATTAATGAATAAGAGAGAAAAACAATGTAGAACACAAAACAACAGAATGGGGTATCTTATCTCTGAAAAGAAAGAGATGTTGGCTACGCTTCATTCACAACAAGATTTAAAACACACTCCATTTCCTTCTTAAAGGGCCTCCTTCACCTCAATTATATATGAGAGAGTGAGAGGAGAAAAATTCCCATGATGCATGTGGGATAAATTAGTCTAAGTTTATAAAATTCCATGGGCATGTAAAACACTAGGAATTTTCGGGTGATCACTCATCCCAGTACTACTCTATCTCGAGCACGCTTAACTCCAAAGCTCTAATGGGACCCGGTGCATACAATCTATGTTGTAATCATGTACATAATACCACTAGGAAATCATTACATGATGTTTGTAATTAAAAAATGAATATGGCATTACATTCCATTCCCCATCAAAAGGGTGAATATCATGGTTTATCAAAACCATAGGCTTGAAATGTTGATTCAATGGAAAAAGTGGATGGCCACCAAGATCCACCTGGATCATTCCTCCCCCCTTAGGAGCAATGGTCCCCATTACATCAATTTTCCTCAGGAGATGGGGAAACTTCTCTTGAATCTGAGCCTTGGTGAGTCATTTTCCTTGTTGAAGTAGATGTCCTTCTTGTACTTTTCCTGTGAAAGGATGTCATGAACCTATTCGAGGTCTTGGATCTGTTCAATAGATCCAGATGCATGATATGCCTTGGTCTGAGTGTGGAAGGACTGTGTCGGTGAAGATGTAGCAAGAAGAGCTATATCAATGGGGCATAATGGTTGGAACCCCAAGCACACCTAAAAAAGTGTCATGGAATATAGAGCTATGTTGAACATATGGAATAATCCCATTCTCTTTGTGCTCCTCTACAATCACGTCAACTTGTTTCTGCTAGATAAAAATGTCTTGGGTAGAGGTTGTAGTGGTCGCAGTGACCTTCTGTTCACCGTCTGATTGGATTGTGAAGAGGGAAAACTTTGTGGTCCGAGAGATTACTTTGGGGCATTATTTTTCTGAGATCAATGAAGTGGCAGTAGTTGGAGATACCGTTGGTACCCTATAGAGATGACCTCCTAGAGTAACAATGACACTATAGGGATGAGACTCATAGATATCCTGACGTTTCCAAATATATGTTTGTCCTAAAAAAACATCACATAGTTCAAATGGGGAAACATCACACACTACATCATCCTTGAAGGGATTGATTCCATACGATAGGAGACACTGCTAGCTAACACGAATGTCTCATCCTCAACTCAACCATTCGATGGTGTATGGTTGGGGGTGTGGCATCGTTCGAAAATTCAATATCTTGACAACCTCGACTAATATCGGGTTCTTCTGACTCCCGCTGTCAAAAATGAAATGTAGTGGGGTCCCCTTTACCCACATCTACGAGTGGAAGATGTGATCCCCCTCCTCAAGCTCCTCTAGTTCTGTTGGTTGTATTGTTGTGTCCACAATGGTAGCAATGGGTTCTGGATCGATGATCTTTTTCCCTTTATTGTGCTCTGAACCAAATTCTAAGTCAGGTTTTGATTATTTTTCTTTGAGCTCGGCCACCAATGACTATTTCGAGCGACATTCATTGGTGTTGTGCCAAGGGATTTTTTGGAACTCAAACCACTTTCCGGTGTCTTTATTAAATTTTCCTTTACCATTATTTTCCTATGTCTTATACTGGCTCTCTAGAGGTTGGCCTTCCTTTATTTGTTCGTCATTCTATGACTTAGGGTTTCCTTGTCCATGATTATGTTGTGGCGTATTTTCAAACCCGAACCCCCGCTTACTATGCTACTTGAATTTATGCTTAATTTCGACTGCATATTGATAAGAAACACCCAATGAGAAGATGTCCAATAAATCCATCTATGTTTGGATGTACCTATGAAGAACACTGTGATACTTCAAATCTAGGTGTCGCTCAGAGTCTTTGATACCTAGCTTTGATCGCAAGGTATGAAAGATGTTATTGTACTTCGAGACCTTCTAATCTCATTTATGATGTAGAATTGTCCATCTCATGTACTGGTCATCAAAGTTTTCCATGGGTAGTACTCTTCCTTTAGGGCATCTACAAAGGTTGCCCAAGTGGGTTCTCTCTCGAATGGTGTATACTCATTCACGGTGTATCTCTCCCAGTAACCTTCCCACCAAGATATGACATGGAGAATGGATTTAAGGAGAGTGAAGGTGATATTTTCACTATTGGAAAAATTTTGGATAGAGTAATAACCTTCTATCAAATTCAACCATTTTTCTAGAGCATCTGCATCTATCTGGACTTCAAAAAAGGGGATATCAAAATTGAAGGGTGCTGCATTTTCGAAATGACAACTTGTCGAATATTCCTCGGTCGCCACCATCGGTAGTATTTGAAGGAGCTGAGCAAAGTTTTCCATCATCTCATTCCTATGTCGCATGAGGGATTCCTCGATCAACTTCTCTAAATGATATCTTACTCTGTCATCTCTCTTTTCTTCCACCATGGGAGGTCACTTGGGCTGGTGAGAGAGGTTGTCCTCAAGTGAAACTAGCTTGAGACCCAACTCTCTATACCCTAACCTCGTTAGGAACCTGCTCTAAGAAATGACAAGGAGAAGACTGCTCGGATACCACTAATATGGATTATGCTGAGAACAGAACAAGACAAAAACAAAAATATAGAAGAGAACATAGAAATATAGTGAAACGCAACTTCTATTAATGAATAAGAGAGAAAAAAAATTGTAGAACACAAAATAATAGAATGGGGTAGCTTATCTATGAAAAGAAAGAGATGTTGTCTATGCTTCATTCACAACAAGCTTTACATCACACTCCATTGCCTTCTTAATGGGCCTCCTTCACCTCAATTATATATGAGAGAGTGTCAGAGGAGAATAATTCCCATGATGCATGTGGGATAAATTAGTCTAAGTTTATAAAATTCCATAGGCATGTAAAGCACTAGAACTTCCCGTGCAGTCACCCATCCTAGTACTACTCTCTCCCGAGCACGCTTAACTACAAAGTTCTAATGGGATCTGGTGCATAAACATTATACTGTAAGAATCTACATAAGACCACTAGGAAATCATTACATGATGTTTGTAATTAACAAATGAAGATGGAATTACATTCCATTCCCCATCAAAAGGGTGAATATCATGGTTTATCAAAACCATAGGCTTGAAATGTTGATTCAATGGAAAATTTGGATGGCCACTGAGATCCACCTAGATCAGTGCCAGGTGAATAAGGTGCGCCAAGTCGAGTTGGATCCCTAGGAAGATTATGGGAGCATGACAAGGATGAAGATGAAGACGTCGCTTGTCTCCTTGAATTATGTAATGTTCATGGTGTCCGAAGGACCTCTAGATGCAGGGTAAAAAACATTTTCATGTGTTTGAATGTGGGTGAAGATTGAATTACCTTGAGATTCAACGGAATTAAATAGAAACATACTAACAATATCATTGAGAAAGACTATGATACTCTCTAGACTCATAGAGCTTGAGAAGATTTGGAGCTGCATGTCTCTTTCCATGGCTATCCAAGATGAGTGTTTCCATTTTTGAAAGTCAATGACTGAGGAGAGAGGTGATTTGTATGAAAGCCATTTTTCTCCTCCACAAATTCATACAACTCATTCACAAGTCCCTCATCTCATCCCATATTCCCACCACATTATTTGTTCGCCCTATTGTACAATCTGACATTGTAAATAGTTCCATAGAACTCTTGTTCTAGTTAAAGTCACTCTATTGTTTGAAATGGGGAAAGTCAAATTCATCCATATCCATGAAGCCTCGAATCCATAAGAGGAATGGGAAAGATGGGTCATAGTGAAAGAAAGGTGGTAGAGAGAAGTTTGTAAGAGGCAAACGATGATGGAAAGATGGAAATTTTTAAGAGATTGCAAAAAAATGCCAAAATTTTAGAGGAATAGCTCCGATATTATCTCAAATTTGTCACCCTTCCAACTTTGTGGGGCCTCCCTCTCTCCCATCACCATCTACCTAACAAAACTCCTCCTCCTTCATCTCTGGGTGATATCCTTATCCACCGGAAACTTCCTGACATGATCTTCAAGTGGAAAACCAAGCATGAACAATAAGCCCTTGATTGCAAAGCATTGACACAGTCGCCAAGTGGAAAAACAAAATGAACAAGAAGCCCCTGATGATCCAGGTGGATATTGATGGCCACCCACCTATTCCAACTGGCTCCTTTTGCAAGTTTTTTTTCAGCATGTTCTTCTGTACTTCTTTGTAATTGTCGGTTCTACAATTTCGAGGTTGTTTGGAGCCTTACACATATTCTAGGTGGACACTAGTGGCCTCCCACCTAATCTAACTCACTTATTTGGTATGTTTTCATGTCAGTACATCTTGTTGTACTTCCAAGGCTGTTTTGGGGCCCTAAACAATGTTATTTTGGCTCACAATAGTCAAATTGTAAACGAAGTCAAAGTTTGATGGTGTAATGTGTAGGTCTCGAAAATACCTTTCCAATGGGATATAACGCACCTAAAATGGAGATCATATGAAAAAGTTACGATCCCGGGAAGTTAATGTACTAACTTACCCAAATGGAGCCCACATGAATTTTGGTGTTTCATCTCCCAGGGTTAGGTTTTGGATGTCTAGGGTTATGGCATTCCTGTTTAACATAAAAAAGCCTTCAGAGCCTCATTGTATTGATCTTCTTGCGAATGAGCATATCTGTCACATCTCTTCTCAGAGATAAAGTTGCCACCATTCTAGCGAGTCTTGCACTCTGTATTTTTACAGTCTCTTTACAATTCTTTCATTAATAGAAATAAAGTATTATTGTATTTCTCTGTTTCTGGCAATTTTCATGAGTATTTTGTTGTAATTTATCTACTTTCATTTTGTTCCGAACATAATCCGAATCAGTGGTATCATAACAGGCTGCTCTTGATCATTTTTCAGCGCATGTCCTCGATGAGGTTCAAGTATAGCTAGTTGGGTCTCAAGTTTTTCTCTCTTAAGGACGATCACTCTCACACACCCAAGAAACCCTCGCTAGAGGCAGAAAAGAAAGACGATGGAGCAGAAGATTCTATTAACCTATTGCTTGAGCAAGCTCTCGCATGATAGAGGGATGAAATGATGGAGAATTTTGCACACATTCTTCAATGCATGTCGATAGAAATAGGCACATATTCATCAAGCAACCATTTTGGAGGAAATTCTCCCTTCAAGATACAACTTAATTTTGATATTCCCATATTTGAAGTTCAGATAGATGCGGATGCCCTAGAAAAATGGTTAAATCTATTAGAAGGTTATTTCTGTGTTCAAAAATTTTCTGACAAGGAAAAGATCACCTTCAGACTACTCAAGGCTCTTCCCCATGTCAAACATTGGTGGGAAACTTATTGGCCAAAAAGTTCCACAGAGGAATATGGAATATATGGGTCGAGAGCACTTGGGAGTTTTTTGTGGATGCGGTCAAAGAAAAGTACTATGTTGTTGATAAATATGAAGACCAGTACATGAGATGGACCACACTGCGGCAAGAGAAGAGCCAAATAGTGCCAGAGTTCATAAATACTTTCCATACCTTGCGCACCAAACTATGTATCAAGGACTTGGAGTGGCATCTAGTTCTGAAATACCGTGGGGCTCTGCATAGGTACATCCAAACCGAAATGGATTTCTTAAACATCTCATCATTGGGAGCTTCCTATCGATATGCTATCAAAATCAAGCAGAAATGTAGGCACCAAAACAAATGTGAATTCAGGTCTACAAATATGCAATAACCAAAGCATGGCAAAGACGACCCTAACCAATAGCCTCTAGACAACCATTCCAAGACACATGACAAAAAGGGTAAAGGGAATACGGAGAATGACACTAGGAAGTGGTGTGACTTCCAAAAAATCCCCTGGCACAACACCGATGAATGTCGCTCAAAAAAGTCATTGGTGGCCGAGGTCAAAGACACAGAGCCGAACCCTGATTCAAAATCTGATCCAGAAAATATTGATAATAGACATATCATCGAAACAGACCTCGCTGCCACTGTCATGACCACAACAATTCAACCAAAAAAAATTAGTAGATCATGAAGAGGGGGAGAGCCTATTCCATTCACAAATGTGGGTTAAGGGGACCCCATTGCATTTCATTGTTGATAACAGTAGCCAGAAGAACCTCATCTCAGTTAAGGCCCTCAAATAGTTGGGGTTTTTGACAACCCCAAACCCGCAACCATACAACATCAGGTGGTTTCATCAGGGACGATATCTTTGTGTCAGCCAGCAATGCACAACTTCTCCAACAAATCATGCATATCACCAAGATTTAGATTCAGAACATGCTTTCCCCTCTTCCCTGGGCACTCAATGCAATGGAGACCATTGCTTCCTAAGGGGGCAGGATTGATCTAGGTGGATATTGGTGGCTACCCACTTATTCCAAATGGCTCTTTTTTCTAGTTTTTAGTTCAACACGTTCTTATGTACTTCTTTGTAATTGTGAGTTCTACACATCCGGGGCTGTCTAGAGACTTAAACATCTTCCAATTGGATACTGGTGGCCTCCCACCTAATCCAACTGGCTTATTTTGTATGTTTTCATGTCAACACATCTTGTTGTAATTCCAGGGCCATTTTGGGGCCCTAAACAATGTTATTTTGGCTCACCTATAAACAGATTCAAAGTTTGATGGTGTAATGTGTAGTTCTCAAAAAGACATTTCCAACGAGCTATCACGTGCCTAAAACGGAGATCATATGCAAAAGTTATGACCCTGGGAAGTTAATGTACTAACTTACCCAAATGGGGCCCACATGACTTTTGGCGTTTCATCTCCTAGGGTTAGGTTTTTGGATGTCTAGGGTTTTGGCATTCATGTTTAACATAAAACGACCTTCAGAGCCTCATTGTATTTATCTTCTTGAGAATGAGTGTATCTGTCACATCTCTTCTCAGAGATAAAGATGACACCATTCTAGCGAGTCTTGCACTCTGTATTTTTACAGTCTCTTTACAATTATTTCATTAACAGAAATCAAGTATTGTTGTATTTCTCTGTTTCTGGCAATTTTCATGAGTATTTCATTGTAATTTCTCTACTTTCATTTTGTTCCAAACATAATCCGAATCACCTGATTACAATGAATTAAATGATCTGCACGTTGTGTGCATAGTGATACCCAAAGTTCAAACTCTAGAAATCCAACTTTCTTTGGAAACCTTGTCTTTGCCCCCTTCCTAGGGGCCTCACCGAAAATAAAAATTGAATTGATCAAGTCAGGTATCCACTGCTCTACTCTTCCATGCTATCATGTTTTTTTCTCTCCTCCTCCTCCACTGTTGTACCTTCACTCTTTGTCCATTGCTTCCCAGAGGAGGTGTAAGACCCTCACCTAGAGGGGCATGAGGAAATTCCACTACATCGACATGGATAGATGGTTTAGACAAATAAGTTTCCTTATCTCATTGGAAAGGCATGCAACAAGTGATATCCATGGCATGTTGGCAAGGCTCACTTTAGACAATGGTAGGTCTTGTCTCATTGACAAGATGGTGTGAACAAGCTTGGGAGTGCTTGTGAACAGATAGGGCACTTTGCAAATAGACTCACGAAGAACACACAACATGGCTAGAGGTAAAGAGGTTGTTGCAAGTAGCCTTGTCCACAACATGCCCTTGGCATGGCGAACAATTTCTCTTAAGAGGCTTGAGGATTTTGAGGGCCAAGATTTATACGTATCAACAAAGTTAGGTGGTCTAGAATTTAGGGTTGCGACGAATGGTCAAGGTGCCTTCAAGAAAAAAATTCCATGGACCGTAATTGTGGATAAAACTCATCAATCATACTCCCATGGGAATGCATCCCTCGATCACATATTCACCAGGTGCCTTGGTCGAACTTGGGGCGCACTTGGGTGTGGACAAATGGAATGGAAAGATGACATTGTCAGGCTTGAGATGACTTGATAGATGGGATAACCTAAGCATGGATGACCTAGGTTGTCGAAACAACTAGGCATGCTTGATAAGACTTGGGTGGACCTGGCACGAGACAAAACAGTTAGGAAGAATGAGTTATCTTGATGTGAACTTGGGTCCACTTGGATGATACGACTTGCTAAGTGCACGATAGGGTTTGTATATAAGTAAGTGGACACCTCATTGAACTGAGGCGTCAAGAAGCAAGAGTTGCAAGGCGTTATCATGGAGATTTGTGATCATCTTGTTCAATGGTTTCGCATCACTAGTCGACTCAAGTTGTCTAAGTGATAGAGACAAAGATAGGACATGTAAGAAGCAGACTTGTTGATGCTTTAGGGGTTGGTTTTTATAAGGGTGTTAGGTAATCTTGTGGGAGGATGTTTTCCTTAGTTTCTTTGTACTCTATAATTGAGTTGCAGTTTTTTTCCAAGCTCCCCCATTGTATCATATGTAACATCCTTATATATATGAATAAGAGTGTTAGGAATGTGACTTGAGTACCCCCCATCCACATGGGCTGAGTATTATGGATGTTCTTTTTAATGTTTAAGCCATTATTATAGATGTTTGCATTTCATTAGATAACAATAGCATAATCCAAGATCACTGAGAAATACACAATCACAAGAGACACAACATTTATCCTGGGAAACCCTCTGGGGGAAGAAAACCCAACAAAACTTCCTTAATATAGATGTCCAATACAATGCCAAGAGATATCTATGCTAAAACAGAAAGTCCTCTCCAAGATATGAGACACTCTCTCTCTCCTTTGTCGGTAACAGATCAGAACTTGTCCCTCAAACTGACCAAGTGAGTTATATCCAAGTGAGGCGCTAGCCTCCTTTATTTATACAAGTCTGGCACGTGTGAAGTGTCTCTTCACTAGCAACGCCGACTTCTCCAACTGGGTGGGTAAACCCACGTTTATTATATTTCTGGGTCTCTTTATTAACTGTTGGGGCCGACTTCTTATTCTGCCTATTATAATTGTCTTTTGACCAATCCGCAAAAGGGGATTTGGTCCTATTACAAT
>ML782570.1:6571-31327 GCA_009831015.1 Picea engelmannii | reverse complement strand
CAGATCAGAACTTGTCTCTCAAACTGAGCAAGTGAGTTATATCCAAGTGAGGCGCTAGCCTCCTTTATTTATACAAGTCTGGCACGTGTGAAGTGTCTCTTCACTGGCAAGGCCGACTTCTCCAACTGGGTGGGTAAACCCACTTTTATTATATTTCTGGGTCTCTTTATTAACTGTTGGGGCCGACTTCTTATTCTGCCTATTATAATTGTCTTTTGACCAATCCGCAAAAGGGGATTTGGTCCTATTACAATAACCGACATGATCAATCCATAATGGGGATTGATCCTATGAATAATATATCAATAATAATAAGAATACTCTTTTCAGTTACAATATTTCAATAGTTCTATATGTGTTGAATGTTGTTTTGTTGCTTGTATACCTATGTTTACTAAGTTGTCAAATTAACTAAGTATGTTGGGAATGTTTGAGGTCGAGGTTGGAAGTGTGAGTGTTATGCTTGTTGGATAGACTATGTTGTGTAGGACTTGGCATGTTATCTAACTACCATTGTAGCTCAAAGTTTATGGACGAACTTTGAGACTAAGTTGAGTAGGACTTGGCATGTTATCTAACTACCATTGTAGCTCAAAGTTTATGGATGAACTTTGAGCTAAGAGGCTTAGTTTGGTTGTAGTAGGTTTCGGTTGGTCAAACCACTGCAGCTAAGGCAACACAGTGCCCCACGACTGTAGGTGCCTAAATGACTTGGTAGCCTCTCTCAATGTCCCTGAGGTCCACACAAAAAGTTGCAACTGTTGTTGCTTATGGCTCTCCTATTGCTACTAATCTTGTAGGCTCCAATGGCGTCGAATGTGCTACTCAAACCTGTGGATTACATGTGAAAACAGAGGTTGGTACTGAAACAAAGTTGAATAATACTAATAGCAATGGCGACATGGGCGTAATGAGGGAGATTTCATGGTTAGAGCAGTGGTTACAGTCTCCCAGCAGAGTTAATAATTATACATATTATAAGAGTCTCTGCTCTCTTTTGCTATCGTCTGATTTGGCTCTGTTCTCTAATTGTAGATCATTATGAGGATCTCTGCAGCCTGTGGAACTTCACCCGACCATAATTGATCTATGACTGATTTCCCGTTTGACTTGTATTAATTAATCATGGTGCAGAACGTGTCCAGTTTGTTTGTGTTGTAATTTGCAGGTTTAAAATGTATTGTGACTAGTATACTCAGTAATTACACAGGTTATACCCACTTCATTTCAACTATTATTACTTTTCTGCGGACCATCATTTTGTGTATTGTACTAAATTTTGCATTTCAAAATCTAAATGTACAGGTTGTTGCACAATCTAAATGGTTTCTTCTCTGAAATGCTATTGAATTACTTTTCATAACCAGTTAGCTCATTGTACTCTGAAACGCATTTTAATTGACACACATAAGAAGTTTTGGGCATTAAAAGAGTTCAAATCTGTATTAAAATAGATCAGTTGATACACATAAAAGGTTTTGAACATGAAAAGAGTTCAAATCTTTATTAAAATCAATTTTGATGTGAGATTATTTCATTGAATAAAATTTATTAAAAGTAGAGTAGCCAAACGTATTTAGGTGGATGTGAAGCATTTAAATAAAAAAAATAGTTAATTCAATTTTATTTTTATTGATTTATAAAATAATTTGTTTATTATTAAATATATTTTTGAATTTTGATGTATCAACAATGAACTTCTAACTACTATTACAACAACTTAAGTAATAATTATCTCTACTTTTATTGTAACAAATTTTTATCACTCGAGATTTTGTACTAAATCCAACTCCATTGTCAGAAACATGTAAAAGTGCGGCATCAGCAATAAGGGCTATAATGTATACATATCAGCAACTTATCTAATTTTTTTACGAGATACAATTAATATGTTAAAGAAATTAAGGTGACAGATTTCAAGGATTGAAGGACCCCTACTATTACTTTAGGAGGTGCACTTGGCGAGATATGGTTTGGGATGTGGATACGAAACGACTAGTAATATCCATTTTGCTATGCATTATTGAATGTTGTAGTAGGTGGGATACAAACGAATTTCTTTCAGATTTGAGGGTTTGCAATCCACATGCCGCAACATTCAATGCTACACAGCAGACTGGATATTGGCCATCATACGAAACATCCTGTAAGCTACCCACCAATCCTCGAAATAGAAGATCTCTCTCCCACCCGTCTCCTTCTTTGATCTCTTTCTATGGAATAACTATTATTCCTTCAAGGGGTTTCATTCATACCTTTGGTATCTAACTTGATAGTGACCTTAAAATTATATTATTATTAGTAGCTTTCCTTTGACTACAATTTTTTTTTTGTTGTCCAATTTTGTACATATGCTTAACAAAATACTTATTTTTTCATAATATTTAAATTACTTTTATCACACTAATGATTGGCTAAAAAATTTGATGTCTTTTGGCAGAGCTCTTACATCTCTTATACGAATTTTCAATCTTAGGCTATACCTAAGTTTTGAGAAACATAGATACTCTATGTTTGAAGTTTTAATCTTAGATAACTAAAACATCTATTCATTGAGGTCATAAAATTCATGTGAATGGAATAAATACATGTGACTTTATATATTGGATGTGAAATTGCCACATACTTATTTTTTAACAACCTTGTAACCAAATTTGTAATAGAATTTACAGTTAGCATTTAGACTCGTTTGATGTCTACTTTCTCCACCAACCTCTTTTTTCCATCTCCACTTCTTTTATCTCCTTATATATTTTAGGAGTTTCCTCCTATGTATATACCCCAACAAAACTATCTTTATAACTAGGGTAGATGGTTATTTACACATTCAAAACCCATATCTACATTTCTTGGTATACCTACACTTCTTGGTATACTATCCATGAACGAAGTTCCATGTTTCCTTTGTTCCTCTCCCACGGGTTGTGATCTCTTTAACAATAATATGGACCACCTATTCAATCTCGAGTTGCCTTCTTCCTCTCCTACAGGTTGTGATCTCTTTAACAATAATCTGGACCACCTATTCAATCTCAAGTTTCCTTCTTCCTCTCCCACGGGTTGTGATCTCTTTAACAATAATCTGGACCACTGATTCAATCTCGAATACCATGGACCACCGATTCAATCTTGAATACCATGAGTCGGGTGGAGTTGGATGCACTCATAGTGAATGCAAATTCAAAGCTTACTGAAGTGGATTACTCAACTTTTTCAAATGAGACTAGTTTTTTCCCTTTTTAAAGCACTAATTACATTGCAATTGTTTTGATTTTAATTTCATGGTCATTGTAATCATATGTTTTGATTGCAAATTCTTGGATATGCTAACATATACATTAAAGGTTTGGTCCCAAATGTTTGTAAATTCAATCTTCACGGTGGTTTTCTTAGTTATTAAATTTTTAGTTTATTATTAATTCCAATAATCAATAGTTTTTCATTTTCCTTTGGGTTCATCAAAATTGATTTTAAAAAATATCAATAAGTGATTATGTTGTAGATTATGTGAGAAATATAGACATGAACATATATATATATATATATATATATATATATATATATATATATATATATATATATATATATATATATATACTAGGTTTGAATTTTGTAATTGTTATTCTTTTCATATTATTTGTATGGATTTTGTGTGTAGAAAAAAATACTAATTAAGAAATCTACACAAAATAGACTAAGTCACAATGAATATTAATAAAATCTAATGCACTTAAAGTTAAATGAATATTGTATAAAACCAAAATAATGGCATTAAGAAATTAATAACAATCTAATATGTGGATGATTCCTTGAGTTTACATTTAAATTTAAGCACAAAAGCTCTTCATTGTATAGTAGTATGTTAACCTTTGTAACTATTAAGTTTATTAATTATGTGTGATGATTAACCTACATGCTCATGAATTTTTATGTTGTTGGAACTTAAAATTCATTAATTTTATCTTTTTTTTTACATAATTATTATAATTTTTATAAATAATTTAATATACAATATTCTAATTTTAGAAGTTAATTTTAATGTTAGATCTACATAGACATATTTTTTTTTATAGAAGTGAGGCCTTTCAATTTTATTGAAGATTTATTTTATAAAATAAATAATAGTTAGTTACCATTTATTTCATAGAATTTTGTTGCCTTATATTATAGCAAGAGGCTCATAGAATTTTGTTACCTTGTATTATAACAAGAGTGTCATTATTTGTTGATTTTAGTATAGTTTGCATTGTTATTATGAATATATTTTAAGTAATTTTGATATGTAATGTCTCACCACTTGCCCTGCTGCAACATAAGTTTTAGGAATATAGGCTAATGCAATTTTGGTATTGGTATAATCATCTTCAAGATGCTGACATGCAATGTTGTAATTCAAATTTATGCATGAATTCAAATCTATGGACCAAAAACTTTTAAACAAAGACATGACCACTCCAATGACACTTGTTATTATTATCTCCATTTCATTATAATTAAATAGGTACCATACATCACTTCTTCATTAACTATAAACACCACAATTTTAACTTCACTTCCTATCAACACCATAATTTTAAGACAAGCTAATTTGAAAACCATGATTAACATTATTGCAAAAAAATTGTTTTTAAAATTTATATATATTTTTATTTTCAATATTTCTCATAAACAAATCACAAAGGAAGGAAATAACTTTTTTTTTTTAACCATGGGAACAGCAACCTCCCAAGAGTATATCCAACAGCCCGCAAGCCAGATATACCAATAACTTGTGACTCAGCAGGGGCCGAGACGTCCCGAGGCCCACACCGGGTGAACCTCTATCCCAGAGAAATAACTTACAAACACCCTTTCGAATTTAAGTCGGACTTTTACATAGCTTTGACCTTCCGAGTTCCACGCACTACACTACACCGACCATCTGTTTGAGACGGTCGCTAGCTTCAGCCCTTTGAAAGTGTGCCTCACATGACACAACAGCGTATTCACAGATACAAATGATATTTGAGCGATGTGGGTGGAAGCACGAATTGGAGGAAAATGGCCGACACACAATCATATCAAGTAGAAAACCTACTTGCGAAATGAAAACAAATGGGCATCCACTAAATGATCACTCTATTATACCACATTCTAATCAAATCTCAAATCACACTGGGACAAATCACAATTGGATTAATATTCAGCTTGCTACTCAGCATTAATGTTATTGTTGTCAGCATTAATGTTATTGTTGTGATAGGTGAAATATAAATAATAAGTTTTAAAAGCAATTTAGATTTTATAATCTATAGCTTCAGATTGGATGATTTATAATATTTTAACAGATTGGATGACTTATAATATTGTAGCATTCAATGTTGTATAACAAGAATTTAGATCGGAAGACTTAGGGTTTCAGATTCGAGGGCGTACACCTATTGATAATGAGCACAATTAATTAGCTTTTAATCTAAAATTCTAATATGATGGTTAACAATTGAAGATGCTGGCATATTCTTAGTCATCCTCCCAAATCAATGAATATGATTTACTCTTCATAACTTACTATTTACTTTTTAACATTTACCTAATCATATTAAGAAATTATTGTAGCACTGATAGCCACGTTTAAATGATTAACCTTTCAGATCACCATTTAGATTTCCTCAACTAGGCGTTTCATTTTCTAGCTGCCTGTGCGTTTCATTTTCGCCACGGATTTTAGCTGTCCACCCTTTCAGGGTTCTCAGCCGCGAGTTAGCGACTGTGCTAGTACAATAACATTCAATACCACATACCAAGAATTCAGATCGGACAACCTATTCGAGAGCTTCAGATTCAACTGCTTATAATACAGCACCATTCAATACCACATAGCAGGAATTCAGATCGGATAACCTATAATCTACCGACGACTTTTAATCTACCACATAACAGAAATTCAGATCCAACAACCTATAATCTACCTAATGTTTAGCAAGATCGATAATCTACCTACCTACTGTGTAGCAAGATCGATATTGACAGTATACACGAACTTTAATTACTGATACAAGCCCCACGAGTGATTAACCACTGAGAATCCGCCATCGACCACTAGATTGTGTCCGCTAACATATTTAGCCCCCTCACTGGCCAAGTAGAGACCGGCCTGGGCAATATCCTCTGCTTTAAGAGTGTGTCCCTGTAAGTTGGCCTTACTGTTGCAGAAGCCCTCCACGGCAGCCTTATCCTCTTCCGATATTGAGGATGCATCCCCTTGTTTGAAGTACCGGACTGTAAGAGCTGTGGCCACACCATAAGGAGAAACAGTGTTCAATCTGATCCCGTATTTCCCAAGTTCAGCTGCGCCGTTTTTAGTCAATCCAATGATTGCATGCTTCGAGGCTGTGTACGAGTGACAAGCAAGTCCTCCAAGAAACCCTGCCAAGCTGGCCGTAGAAATAATACAGCCCTTCTTCCTGGGTATCATCACGCGGGCCGCGTGCTTAATGCCGTGCATTACTCCTTTCACGTTTACGTTCATCACTCGATCGAATTCCTCCATGTCATACTCCGCTACGCTCTTCACCACAAACCTGTCGCCAGTTCCAGCGTTGTTATACATAATGTCGAGTTGGCCATACTTGTCCATGGCCAAATCCACTGCCGCGCTCACATCTTCCTCTTTGCTCACATCGCAGTGCACGTAAGTTGCCGCAGCTGAAGAAAGGGATTCCGCAAGCTCTCTGCCAGCTTTCTCTGCAATGTCTGCGATTATGACTTTCGCTCCGTGCTTTGTGAACAACCGAACAATGGCTTCTCCTATGCCCGCTGCCCCGCCCGTTACTATTGCAACCTGCCCCTCCAATCTACATGCACCGTTCAATTCAACAAATATATAGTTTCAGAGAATTAATCTTAATAAATTGCAAGAAAAAAAACACAAAATGGTTTGTTCTACCGTCGCTCTCCAAGATTGCCAACACAGGCAGCACCTGCATCAAACTGCCTGTCAGACTCCATGTTTGTATTGGGGAGTGAAATAGAAATTAGGTAAGGTGGAATTAGTCCCTGCCCTCCTGTAGATTCTGCAAAATAAATTATGGGAATTGAAGAATGTTATTTACTGCCAATCCGTTGGAAGTTTGGTATCTATGCACGAATTTGAAGCCATATATATTCACCAGCAACAATAATCGGATTGGTGCGATTCCAAAAATTTGTCGGGATTCGGATCATCCAGAACCTGTCCAGTTCAACGTCACTCCAGCTCTCCGAAGCCAGCCACCTACCAGCACGGTATGGAGCACAGTGAACTTAATGTTGATTGAACGACTTGCACATACATTGACATTTGTGGACGAGTTTGAGTCCGTAGACTCACTCATACTATTAATCAAAGTTATTTGATTAAAATATTGTCGAATTATCATATCTAGTGTCATTCATCTTTATAAAATATTGTCGAATTATCATATCTAGTGTCATTCAGATCTTAAAAATCATCACAATATCGTAGGAAAGATTAAATCGACAAGGATAAGAAGAGAAGTTGGTCACACAGTACAAGGTGAAATTTCTACCATGAAGATTTTAATGGCAATATCTTATCTTACAGATTTAAAAATCACATTATTTTATTTTAAAAATTAAATGGATAAGGATGAGAAGATAAGTTGGTCCTCAAATAAGATTTAAAATTGGTTTTTTTAGTTAATTAACAATTTTTCTTCTTTAAATATGGAGAAATAAGTTAAGATTTAAAAATATTTGGTAAAAATAAAAATATATAACTAAATTAAAATAGATTTTGTATTTTTTTTAAAGTAAGAAACAAATTAGAGATTTTGATATGGGTAGTGCTTTTATATATTTTCAATTCTAATGCATATGAGATGATTTTGATATGGGTAGTGCTTTTATATATTTTTAATTCTAATGCATATGAGATTATGAGATTATTCCTAGAGATACTTTATAAAGGAACCTCTATTACTCTATTTTCCCTATGGGATGTTCACTATAGTAATATTTAATTAAAGGATAGGGTTTGTGGGTGTGGGGTAATTTATAATTTGGAAGGAAAACACATGTTTGAATATTTATAGAGATTTGGTACTTTTATGAATAATGAAGATACATAGTTATGGTGATGGGTGACTTCAAAGTTACAATAATTTTTTATTATTATCAAACACTTTTATTCAAACTTTAGTTCTTCAAATAATAGAGTTTTATCATGTTTTTCTGTAATAGAAGGGGTGTACTTAAGTGAAGGGACACTGTGCAAAAAGGAGGGGGCCATTCTAAGAACTATTCGTTATTTGCCACCATGAATATCATTAAGGAGAGAGTCTACCTCAGAAACATGGATCCCACCATGCCGATAATATGAAGGAAATCAAATGGTAGCTACCACCTCGTCTCATTCATTGCATGCTCCACTCACTCTGGTGAAGTTATGAAAGGTATAACCACATAGACAGTTCCTCTGTGTGGGATGAATTGGTGGTTTGGGGGTTTAATTTAGTAGATGAAAGTTGGAGAGGGAAATGATCATCCACAAGGGAAGAACATGGCATGTTAACTAGTGTTTCCCATTGCAATTTTGGGTATCCATGGCACACTATCATTGTTGGAATCATAGTTATCTCCTCTATGACTTGAAAGACCTACAAAAAGGACTTTAAAGTAATATGGGAAAGACATGGAAAAGTCAAATGGAAATGTGACATATCCAACCGTCCAATGGAATCATTGGATAGAGTGATTCTAGTACCAACAGAAGGAAAATAGTAGGATTCAAATCAATGTGACATTGACACTGGTGAACATATTTTCACTTTGAGAGAATGGGAAGAGGAGTCTCAAGCCCTCATAATAGTTTTACAAGAGAACCAAGTAGAGATGGCTTCAATATTTGCATCTCTCAAATCTTTGATAGAGTACATAATGGCACATATTAGAATCTCCTCCTACATTTTGATCCAGGTGGATATTGGTGGCCACCCACCTATTCCAACTGGTTGAAAACAATCTTTTGGCAACTTACTATTTTTAGTAGTTTTCATGTTCCTAAACTTCCGAGGCCATTTTGAGGGAATAAATAATGTTTTTCCGAGATCGATCACTTCGATGATGGCCAAAGGCTCTGATTGATCCCCCAAAATGAATCTTGTTGATGATACCTTTCCAACGCGCTATCGTGTGCCCCAAACAAAGATCATGCCAAAGTTATGCCCCCGAGAAGTTGATATACCAAACTACCCAAAACGGGGTCCACAAAACTATTGGATTTTCATCTTCCGAGGTTGGGGTTTTGGATTTTCTTTATGTTAAAAATTCCTTTAGAACCTCATTGTAATCACCTTCATCTTCTTGGGAATGAGCGTAGCCGTCACATCTCTTCTAAGATATAAATTGCCACCATTCTAGCGAGTTCATTCACTATGTATTTTACAGTTCTGTACATTTCGCTCATTGATAGAAATTGTGTATTACTGTATCTATGTGTTTATGGTTATAACCAAGATATATATTTGTTATATTTTGGATATATATTATATATATGTACATTTATTTATTATATCTCTTCTCTTACTTATTGCCGAAAATAATATGAATCAGTGGTATCGGAGTAGGCTACTCTTTATTGTTTTTCAGTGCATGTCCCTGACAAGGTCTGAGTATAGCAAGTTGGGTCTCAAGCTTCTCTCTCTTGAGGAAAATCTCTCTCGTATGCCCAAGAAACCCTCTATGGCAGAAGAAAAGAAAAATGGATGAGAAAAATATTCTATTAATTTGTTTCTTAAGCAAGCTCTCACACGACAGAGGGACGAAATGATGAAGAGTTTTTCCCACATCCTTCAACGTCTTCCAATAGAAATGGGCGTGTATTCATCAATCAACCACTTTGGAGGAACCTCTACCTTCAAGGTACAAGTTAATTTTGATATTCTCGTATTTGAAGGTCAGATAGATGTGAATGCCCTAAAAAATGGTTAAATCTACTAGAAGGTTATTTCTCTTTTCATAATTTTGCCGACAGGGAAAATATTACCTTTGCACTCCTTAAGGATCTCCCCCATGTCAAACATTGGTGGGGGACTTACTGGGATAAAAGTTCCACAAAGGAGTCTAGAATATATGGGGTCGAGCCCACTTGGGATTTTTTTGTGGATGCGGTCAAGGAACAATATTACCATGTTGGAAAATATGAAGACTAGTACATGAGATGGACCACGCTGCATAAAGAAATTGGCCAAACAATGTCAGAATTCACCAATACCTTCCATACCTTGCGCACCAAGCTGGGTATCAAAGGTTCTGAGTAGCATTTGTTCTGAAATACCGTGGGGCTCTGCATAGGTACATCCAAACCGAAATGGATTTTATGGACATATCATCACTGGGAGATGCCTATCAATATGCTGTAAAAAAATGAGTAGAAATTAAGGCGCCATAACAAACGAAAGTTTGGGTCTGCAAATCTGCAACAACCAAAGCATGATAAATATGGACCTAACAAATAGCCTTATGACAACTAGTCCAAGCCACATGAAAAGAATGGTGAGGGAAAGATGAAGAATGACACTGGGAAGTGGTGTGAATTCCACAAAATTCCCTAACACAACATCGATGATTGTTTCTCAAAATAGTCATTGGTGGTCGAGATCAAAGATAAGGAGCTGAACCCTAATTCAGAATATGATTCAAAAAATAATGGAAAAGACAGATCATTGATGCAGATGCCACTGCTATTTTCGTGACTGCAACAATTGAACCAGAAGAAACAACAGATCCTGAAGAGGGGGAGCACCCTTTTATTGTTGATAGAGGAAGAAATAAGAACCTCATCTCAGTAGAGGTCGTTAAACATTTTGGATTGTCGAAAACACAACAGCCACAACCATACAACATTGGGTGGCTTTTCCAAATATGAGACCTCTATGCCATCCAATAGTGTTGATTGTCATATGGCATCTAAACCTTAAAGGATCAGGTATTATATGATGTTTCCCCACTGGATGTCTGTGTGGGCTAGTCATATATGTGTAAGTTCCATGTTATTTATGAGTTTCGACCCCGTAGTGTCATTGTTACTCTAGGGGGTGATCTCTACAAGATACCAGAGGTAGTTCCAACTATTGTCCCACCTAAACAGTGTCGCAAGGTAGTATCTCATACTACAAAATTCAACTTCTTCACAGTCTATTCAAAAGGTGGACATAAGAGCACCGCAACCCCTGTAGCCTCATCTTCAACACCTTCCATCCAACAAAAGTAGATTGCAGAAGAGAAATAGTATATTGTTTCTTCACCTACGATGGTGCCTACACAATGCCCCATAAAGGCAATATACAAAAAGTTGGTTGAACAGATTCAACCCCTCCAGCAATAGGTTCGTGAAATCCTTCCACAAACCAAGCAACACAACTTCTCCTACAAGGCAAGCAACACACCAAGATTCAGATTCAGCAAACGCTTTCCCCTCTCCCTCGAGCACTCAACACAATGGAGAAAATTACTTCCTAAGGAGGGAGGATTGATCCATATGGATATTGGTTTCCACCCACCTATTCCAACTGGCTCAAAACAATATTCTGGCAACTTACTATTTTTATCATTTTTCGGTTCCTAAACTTTTGGGGCCATTTTGAGGGCTTAAATAAACTTTTTTCAGGATCGAGCACCTCAATGATAAACAAAGGCTCTAATTGATCCCCCAAGATGAATCTCCTCAACGATACCTTTCCAACGAGCTATCTTTTTCCCCAAATGGAGATCGTATGCCAAAGTTACGCCCCCGAGAAGTTGATACACCAAACTACCCAAAACAGGGTCCACAAAACTGTTCGCTTTTCATCTTCTAAGGTTAGGGTTTTGGATTTTCTTTATGTTAAAAAGGCCTTTAGAGGCTCATTTTAATAATCTTCATCTTCTTGCCAATGAGCATATCCATCACGTCTCTTCTCAGAGAGAAGATGTCACCATTCTAGCGAGTCCATTCACTCTAGATTTTACAGTTCTATACATTTCACTCATTAATAGAAATTGTGTATTATTATATCTTTGTGTTTATGGTTATAACTCTATTATATATATATATATATATATATATATATATTATATTTTTGGATATCTGTTATATCTCTGCACATTTCTTTATTATATCTCTGCTCTCATTTCGTGCCGAAAATAATCCAGATCACATTTATGGTGGCTCCTCGACGTAGTAGATTGGAAATTTAGTTGGACTATGTGTCCTTTGACATTCTCGGTACCTTCATGGATGATGTTGCTACCCAACTTGCACATGTTGTTGGAGCCTCACTTGACGACTTTCACTTGAAAAATTTGATGACTTTTTTTCCTAGGCTATCATGGCTATAAAAAATGACAACTCAACAACACATGTGGATTTGTATGTTGATCTCTATTATGTGCTAAGTTTATTTTATTTCATCTTTTTAGATGCATTTCAATTTTGTGTTTATAGGAAAATGTATTTGACAATCACTTGTGGTTCTAGGACTTCAAACCGACCTTGCATTTTGTATATCTGAACGTATGGTTTTTCTGCAACCATTTCAATAAAAAATCCTAATTGTTATTGTAAAATAAAATAATTAAAGGACACTAAAATGTATTCAAAGAACATGAAAATGGGTGGAGAAGGCAACCATGATCATCCTTATATAATGACTAGTTCACCTTATATTCATTTTATATTAAACTAAACCTTCCATTGTTATTATTTCATATTAATAATTCGTAATTTTTAATAATTTGTTTTACGAGTGATAATGTGCTTCGTAACAATTTGAACGTAAGTTTTATACATTAATTATATTTTATTGTACACTACCAGTAACTTGGAGTAGTTTTGTGGCACACAAACTCTGTCAAACAAATAAGGGGAATGAGAATAAACACTCTTCAAAACATCATTTCTACATTTTAACATAGTGGACATGAAAGTACCAAGTATGTTGTTTTCTTACTAGACTAATGATGTTCTTCATTACATTCAATATATGAAAGAAAATCTCTCTCTCTCTCTCTCTCTCTCTCTCTCTCTCTCTCTCTCTCTCTCTCTCTCTCTGTATATATATATATAATTTTGTTTGGTTGTGTTCTTCAAAATATCATCTCTACACATGAACATAGAGGGCATGAAAGTATTAAGTGGATAAAACCATGAATGTCAGTAACACTTCTGTGAGAATTGGGCCGCAAAAAATGTTCCCTTCCAATTGATAATAAAGGAGGATGACTCAATATCCTATACAACTCTCGTAGGCTATAGTCAATAAGGAAAAAATGAGTCAAGGAGGTTTATTTGGTGTCAAACCCTAAAGTGACATTAATAAAATAAATAATTATAATGTCAAAAAGAGGGAAATATTTAGAAGTCCTGGAGGAAGGATAAATAGAGAGGTAACCCTTCTCTTTGGAATTATGATTTTATCTCTTGTTGATGTGTTCTTTCAACCAAGTTTTCGTTAGGGTTTGGAAAAACCCTTCCATTTCAGTTTAGTTTCGGTGGTGAAATATCCACCCTGGCTAGACAAGGAGGAGGATTCATCTGGTGTCCTCCTTTGAGTTAATTGTGGTGTTTGGTTTCATCCTAGAGAGATTTTGGAGGCATATCATCTTGCGTATGGGATTTGCAACATTTCTTAAGGGGAGGTCGATCGTTAGATATACAGGTTCCAGGAGGGTTTCACGTAATTGTTTAAGGAGACATCCACACAAGTTGAGCATTTGTTGTCCCTTGAGGCTTTGCTAGACATCCAATAGTCGTTCGATGAGGACCTCTGTGAATTAGGGGTTGAAATAGTTCTTTGAATAGGGATTATGAGGGTTATTGAAGAGTCTAGAGGGTCGCTTGTAGAGTATACACTATTGGAGCAGAGCGGTGAAGGTCCTGGGGATCCTTGGATCAGTGGACATCAAAGATTGGCATCATTCCAGGTTTTCTTGTATTGTTTCTATAGTAGATTTTGTAGATTCCTAGAAACCATTAGACTTGTGTGCTTAGAAGTATTTTTCAATTGTTGTTATAGCCATTAGATATCATTGCATTGTTGATATTTTGGGAGTTTCCATCCATAATAAGATGCCATGGCTATCTTATCTATTTTCTGTGTAATGGATGCATGCAATATGTTTGACAATATTCCTATTTGAGAAAATTATTTGTAAGGAGTTAACAACACCACTAATACAAGTGTTTGGCATATTTACATAAGAAGAAGTAACAAATTTGGGACAAAAAACATAATATTTCCACCTAGCCTTGTTGGGGACATAATGGTGGTATCATAGATAATGATTCTACTAGCCTATAATTACATCAATGCTTAGGAGGAAGGGACATGGAGGACTGTCCGCTCAAGAGTACCCAGAAATAGAAAAAGAAGCAAACCAAACAGAGTCAGAGCCATAAGGAGGAATGGGGGACCATGGTGAGGACAAGACCCTAGAACTATTGGATTCCATAGCCGAGGGACATAAACATATGGACATAGAGCAACGACAGTTTACATAGTTCCTAGCACATTTCCTTACCGACAACTAGATGAATCGAAACCAAGGAGGGGACAATGGGAACCAATCTAAGGGTAGAAATACACATAGTCTAGCACATGGTGTCCTTTAGGAAGGAATCAAAAAGGTACTCAGATTACTGTTTCCACCATTCCTTAAGGAGAAACTTATGGGAATTGATGGGCTCCTAAAATACCTCCTTTCTTTCACTTCATTTCACTATTTTATCATCATATTTGACCATAATCCATTCCCTTCACCCTTTAAAGCATACAATTTATTTAAAATAGATTGATTAGAAGCATTAAAAATAAATGATGTGAGTTTATAATTTTTAATGTATTTTACATGGTTTTAGCTAATTTATAGATGATACACTTAGTGTTATGAACATCTTGTTTTATATAGCTATACAATCCATTGAACAGATAAGAAATGGACATCATGGGGCATGCATTCACTATATACATTATTAAAACGTTTGCATAATTGAAATATCAATTTAATAATCTTTATTCTTTTTGTTAGGTGGACGATTGTACAAACAAAAATGAAGGGAGATTGTTCCATCCAACAGATTGTGTTTTTCATAACTAAATGTAAGCTTCGTTGAAGTATTTAATCACAATCAACTCGGATTTGAGATTCCAATGGGTGTCGATCTGAAAGAAAAGGCGATAACAGTGCCACATCTTATAGTAACAATTAAGATATATTGTTGAAGCACATTTAATTAAGAGAACAAATTACAGTTCAAAATTTTTGTCACGCTCTTTTCCAGGAAGTTAAATTCGAGCTCAATTTGTGGGAAAATGAAGTTGAATCAGAAAAATATGGCACATGGGTTTTTTGCATAATATGCCTAATTAGGTCCCTTGTAGGTTGTTTCCTAAAATTATATACAAATTGAGAGAAGTTTGTGGTTCTATGACGGGGTGAAAAACCCAAATTTTGTGGTAGCCCGACTTTATATCAGACAGATCCAGACCTCTATCAGGACCTTCATCTGGTCCTCATTACAAAAATTAGAGTGCAACATATTTATCCGTTAGCATACCTGTGGGCATTTTCGAGCAAAACCAGAACATGGGTTTTTAACCCATTATCATCCCCCTACTATGGTTCCTCTCACACTTCAATTCAAGCAGTTGGAACTCAGCCCTATATTCGAGCTATGAATTTAATAAAGTTGTTGTCTATTAATATAGATTTAACAATTTTCTATTTTTGGTAGAGTGTCAACCCTTTTAGTGGTCGACCTCTCAAACTCTATATAAACATGAGTCTGCTAGAATGATGGGATTACCAAAGAAGATAGCGGATGAACTCTGTTAAAATTTGTCCTTGTTATATATTTCTAATGCAATTTAAAATTGTGTTGAACTTGTGATTATCTTGTGAGATAGAGTATCGCAGCTACTTGGAGGGCCCACCAGTGGTCTGTGTGTTTTCATTTTACTATATTTTTCGACTTCTATACTTTCTCTTTTGTAGGAATTTCTCTATTTTCTCTTTTGTAGGAATTTCTATAATTTCTCTGTATATTCAAACTTTAATAATACAAGTTGTGTTTAATTACAAATGCCTCTCTTCTAACTGTGTCATCATTGTATGTACTCATTTTAATTATTTATATTATGTTGCAAACATGTATATCCTCTTTGTAGGTTGATCACTAAAAAATGTGCATATTCATTAAGAGGTTGTTCATATTCCATTTAAAATAGATTAAACTAACCTCTGCAGGTCTGCATAATTGTTGTTCTCCTTGTCTAAAGTACAATAGCATAGATATCTTTGATTTAAAGTACAGTAGCATAATTTCATTACGACATTTATTGTTCAAGTACAATAGTGTAGTTTGTGATTTTAAAAGTAGCTCATAGGCTTAATCAATTGCAAGAACATGTATCTCAAATTTCCTTAATGGAAAAGATCTCAGTAGATTGTTTTTTTCACACTCTGCATCTTTCTGTAGAAATTAATATTGAGATTATACCATTTGAATTAGATATTGTGTTGAGATGTCATCATGATGTTATTCGTTGTCGTAGACATTAGAGAATGATCATTTGAACAATAAAATGTAGAAATATAAATTATCAATTTCCTATGTTGATTTCTGATATGAATTTCTTATGCCAATCCATTATGTTGATAGTATCATGATGTTGTCTTTCTAGTTTAGAATTATTTGTGGATTTTAATGCTATCTTTTCTAGAAGTAACTGTGAATTTTAATGTTATCTTTTTCTAGTTATTTTAGAGTACAAATTCTTAATGTTGATTGTGTTGCTCTCTTAAGAGTTATTTTAGAGTACAGTTTGTAGTAGTTTCACATGGTCGCTTTTCAAGTAGATATTAATTCATCTATAGTATTTCTTAAAACAAAATGATCAATTTAATTTTTTATGTTGAAGCTATAGTCTTTCTTTAATTAAAGAATGAAGTTATAGGAATGTACAAGAAGTTTGTTTCCTTTCTATCTTGACACATACTATGTTACAAATCAAAGTTCACTTAATCTCTTTATTATATGAGTGTGTTGTCGGAATTAGATTAGATTAGGCTAGACTAGGATATATTAGAGCTCGAGACCTGCACATACAGTGCTAGCACCTCGAATCCTATGAGCCCTGGATTGACAATTTAATGTTGAAATAGATAGCATATATTTCACTCGACAAGAACACATGAGAAACAATATCTGGTTGGTGACGTCAAATCCTACCTCATGGAGTATAAGGAACTAGAGGAGGAGGAACAATAAAACATGTCTTACACTGACTATTGCAACCTTAGAATGAGTAAAAATCCTAGGATGGGCCAAAGCCAACACAATTTTTACCTTCTATGCAAGATAGGGAAGTGGACAGTGACACCTTTTGATGGATCTTCCAAGAGCACATCCAGAGAATGGATGAACAAGTTGGAAACTTACCTCTAGAATAACTTGGTGACAAAGGAAAAGGAAATCAAGTTTTGCACCCTACACTTGGAGGGAGAAGCTAATGAGTGGTGGTACCACAGGCAGGTAATGTTGGGGAATTCCAACATCACATCATATATGTATTTCACCCAAAGGTTGATGGATATGTTTGATAGGAAGGACCTTGAGATCCATTTCAAGGAGCTAGCGCAGTTGAGGTAGACATGCATACTTCACCGAGTGTCACAGGATGCTTGTCATTGTGACTGATATTTCTGAGAAGAGGTTGGTAATTTTATTCACTTATGTCTTATATGAACCCTTGAGAGGTTGGGTAAAGGAATTTATACCAACCACACTAAAAATTCCATCATGAAGACTCGGGATATGGTAGATACAACATCCAATAAGTCACCAGTGAAAACCTTTATTCCACAAAAGGGTTAGGCGACAAAGTTTTGTCATAAAAAATTGATGGGAAAAGAGAGGATGGATGAAGAAACTCTGAGAGAAATAAGGAGGAAGAATCTTTACTACAGTTGCAAGGAGCCATGGGAGCCACGCCATCGATGTATGGGTAAAGTTAAAGTCCACTATATTGAGGTAGTTTCTGACAAAGAGGATGATGATGATGATGAGGGAATTGGATAAGACAGTGGTGATATATTCCATGATACAGAGAAGACATCATTGCAGGATATCCCCAAGGGAGTAAACATTTCCACACTTTCAAGAGCCCCTAAATATTACACCTTTAGGTTCAGAGGGATTATGCACGGGAAAAGGGTTACAACATTGGTTGATGGTGGGGCCACCTACAACTTCATTAATGTTTCACTTGTCACTAGGAGACGAATCCCTGTGGAGGATTTCAAGGGATTCAATGTGGTAGTAGCAGATGGGTATAACATGACGTGTACTTAGAGGATCAAGGGATTGGAAGAAGCATTGGGAAACTATACATTGACAGATGAATTTTATGTCATGCATTTAGCATATACTCATGTGGTGCTAGGAGTTCAGTGGTTTTACTCATTGAGAGATATCTGCATGAACTATCAGCACATGAGGATGGAGTTCTAGGATAAGGGTGGACATTGAGTCATCCTAAGAGGTATGTCGAAAAGTGCCCCCATGATCATGTCTAACCAATGCATGGAGGCCCTTTTAATACATGGGGACGTGGCTTGCGGAGTAAAGTGCTTGATCACCATGGAGAATCCATCACAAGATCACCAACACTACCCTATGGATATCCATGTATTTCTTGGAAAGCATGAAAGAGTGTTTGAACCATTTCCAGCAAGAAGACCACCTGACACTGGTAAATTTGGTTCATTTTGCAATGGCCATTTCAACGCTCTTGCGATGTTATGTCATGAAGATTGTGATGAATCTTGGGTCCCTAAAACATCACATCATATCACGTGGAAAGTGTGACGAACCTGAGATAACGTCACAAGAGCGACAAAACAATGCTTTCGTCACCATAGAGACAACTTACGGAGGTCATCGCAAGAACGACAACATAGGAAATTGTCGCAAGAAAGACAACCAAGGATGATCATCACAAGAATGAAAACGATGGATGATCCTCTTCGTTGCAAGAGAAACAACATATCATATCTTTTGCAATGAACAGATAGTCGCAAGAGTGACAAAATGTCGATTGATGTGATGAAATATTCATACGATGGATGATCATCTTCGTCACAAGACAAATGACATATCCTAGTTTCTGCGACGAACAGGTCGTCGCAAGACTGACGAACGGTTGACAGTTGTGACGAACTATTAATATGATGGATGATCATCTTCGTCGCAAGACAAATGACATATCCTAGTTTCTACGACGAATAGGTCATCGCAAGACCGACGAAAAGTTGATAGTTGCGACGAGTTATTCATATGATCGATGATCATCTTTGTTGCAAGACAAACGACATATCCTATTTTCTGCGATGAACACGTCATCGCAAGAGGGACGAATGATCAATAGCTACGATGAACTATTCATACGATTGATGAGCGTGTTTGTCGCAACAACTACAAAATATATTTATTTTAAAATATATATATTAAAGATTAATGCAATAACGAGGAAAACTACAAAGTTGCTACTAAATGGAATATGTGAAACCTTTGGTAGTAAACATGCTTGAAAGAGAAATATTTCCATAGGATGCTCTCTCCAATTTGGGAGATGCTTAAGAATAAAAGACAATGACTTTCATGAGATGAAGCCATACAACCCTTTCAGTTCTTTCATTAATGGATGAAAAGTTGAAGCACATTAAGACATCTAGTTCTGAGATTCCATTAAAATATGGATTTACCACAACAACTAGTTTTCAATATCTAGTTTTGCGATGCCATTAAAATATGGATTTACAAAAACATCCAATTTTCATGTTGAAAACTATTGCTCAAGGATTATATTAACATCAATTTGCTTCAAATATTAAAAGAATATAAATATTTGTAGCTAAAAGAATATAAATATTTAGAAACTAAAATGTAGAAATTTGATCTCTTATGCCATTGCACTATTCCCTCTTTTATTTCATTTACTATTGACAAGAATAGAAATATGCTTTGTATTAATCTCCTTGAAGAAACTCCATTTTCCACCAAATCCTCTCTAAGACTCTCCATCACATTTGAAACATCTCTCATGGTTGGACATTCTTCATTTGGAACACGAGGTTATGATTCTCATAAGATTTCGATGTCAAACCTTTTGCAAGGAATTACACTCTGCTCACAACCTGTTCATTTTGCAAATGGAAAACCTTCATAGCAACAATCATGCCATCATTCAAAATTCCTTTGTACAGTCATCCAAAACTATCCTTCCCCAACAAATTGGCCTTGAGTAAGGAAAATACTTGTGGACCACAGAGACCTAAATTTCCACTTAAGGATATGATAATGCTTTGATTTGTAGAAAATTCTCCTTTTGATATTTCTTCGTTGATATTGTTGAAATATAAATTCAAATAGTGAAGCTCTTTCAACTTGTTGAGAGTAATTGGTATTTTTCTTGATAAGGAGTTATAAGAGAGATCCATGTCCATGAGATTTTGTAGATACCCAAGTGAATATGGAATGGAACCTTCTAAGGAATTGTTATATAGATTCAATTATTCAAGTGCAGTGCAACTTCCAAGTGTTGGTGGAATGACAGCGGTTAATAGATTGGTAGAAATATCTATAGCTAAATCATTTTCAAGTTTCTCTTTCTCTAGAGGTAAGGGTGGAATAATTTCCTTTGGTGCTAATGTAGTACTCGACAAAAAATAATAAATATTACAATAAATATCATAGGAGAGTAATAAATATCATAGGAGTGTATAAAGGTCATTGGTGTAACACACTAGGCTGGTGGGATGTTTGATTTTCATCTTCTTGGAACTCGGGATGAGTATTTAGGTTCATTGGTGCTTATGATTTGTAATTTCTACTCGGAAGTGGTACCTATATCTCATTCATTTCAAATACTCTATTGCATAATTATGGTTATGCTTATACTATGATATCCAGGGGATTACTTATACACAACCACAAAAAACCATGTTGAAGTATTAGATTAGTTGTGTGAATCATATGATATGATGAATTAAAGGGAATCATATATGCTACAATATACTTGGGTGTGGTTTATTAGATAGAATTATTGGCCCCATAGTGGCCCACAAATGATGGTAATGTAAAAATAAATAAATAAAAGGAATCTTAAGAAGTCATAAAAAGAAGAAAAAAGACAAGACATATATGATATTTGATATTCTAATGTGTAGCATTGCATTGATACAACATCTAGAGCATCTACAAATGTGTGAACTGCATACTGTAGTAAATAGAAACATAATTATATTTAGTTTCTATGAAGTCCAACAATGTTTGAAATTTGAATACAAGAATTTGTTTCTATGATGTTTTATTAAAATATTTATAGTGTATTATTCATAGATTAGGCACTATTAAAGAAATGGGTTCTTTAAAAATGACAAACATGGACCTGAACATGTTTCCATATTAAAACATCAAATGAATATACTATTTTCCATCTTAAAACATATACACGGTTTGGTTGATGGTTCAATATTTTTCATTATATATGAAAGTACAGGTCATGAATCACAACAAAATATGTAATGCAAAAAGGTCTATTGATTCTGTAGTACCCATTTCCCAAACGTTCCCAATGGCATACACAACAAGCACAGTGGCATACACTTCAGGAAGTTGTTGTAACCTACATATTTTTTTTTCCTTCCCGGTATCATGGTGTTATAGTGTTATTTGCCACCTAATCATTAGGTCATTATCATCTAAAGATCACCTAATCACTAGGTGATTACCCCCTAGAAATCCCTCATTTTAAACCTTAAAACCTACCACTTTTTCCCTGAGTTTCCAGCCAAATTCCAACTTTGTCACCTTGTTCCTTCATTGAGGGAATGACTGAAAGGGATGGTCACACCCTATGGCTTTCCAAGGAGCGACCGATCGCTCTGTCTATGTGTCTAGGGAGCAACCAAGTCTAGAAGCTCCTATTTTTTATTTAGTTTCGATGGATAAGACCTCCCAATGATTTCTCAGGGATTAGCCTCGATAAGGATTCCATTATGAGCCCAATAATATTATCCTAATAACTATATGGACTTATCCCTAAATCCCTATAAGAACCAAGCCATTTCCATGGAAAGAAGGGAGGAAAGATCTAGAGAAAAGTTACTCTGGTGATTTGGTTGCAAAACTTGGGAAAGGAGCTTGGAAGGAGGCCATCTCTTCAGTCTATATCAGTAATTTGTAATATTTCTTATTTGATTAATAGAAGACATACTGGTAATTGGATGCTTCCCTCTATCTAGTTTTTATTTAAGTTCATGTATTCATTGATAGAGAACTAATATACTTATTTGTTATGATACATTATTAGATCTGTTGTCAATACATGCATGATTTCTTTGATCTTTGGGTTTAATGTATGAACCGGGTATAGGAATATACTAATTTTATGTCTCTATTCATGTCTTAGGCGCTGGTAGAACCTAAGGGAGGTCAGATTTTGTAGGGCTCAAAATCTGTACAATGAACTAGCGACCATATTGGGGAAGTTTTTATCCATGTATTAATCCCCTTAGATTGTTGAATTTTTTAATCTTCTTTATAAATATATCTTACCTTTTAAGTTCTCTTGTTCCATCCCAATCATTTCCCCAATCTTTTCTGAGTCTAGTTGAAGAAACCCATATCCCATATCTGTCATATCTCATCCAAATCCACCCTTTTTCCACTTCCCAAGTTTGGTCACACTTTCCCTGTGTAAATAGAGCGACCAACCTCCTTTGGTCACCATTTTGTCTCTATAAGGGAGAGAAAAACCTCCTTTTGTCCCACATTTTTCTCTATAATGGAGTGATCAACCATCCTCTTAGGTTAACCAGGTGTGACCATACTTTATGGTCGCCCTTTCTCCCTTCATAGGGAGTGACTGGTGGCTTTGTCTCCCTTTTCAGGGAGTGACTATTATCTTGAGAACCATTTTTGAAGAGTTATCATTCAAAATACCCACTCAGATATTTTTTTTGTGGCCCTCTTCAACACTCTAGATCCACCTTGGATTTGCCTTATATTTCTTGCTATGAATTTTACAATCTTTTGTGAACTTTTTTGTTTTTTTCTTGAAAATTTTTCCTCTCTTTCTATATGCCACTCATATGTCATCTTGTTGCAATTATTATTGCATTGGTATAACTAGATTTTTTTGCCTTGAACTTCTCAAGTAGTCTACAGATCCTTGGCATCTCCCTGAGAGATTATTTGGAGAAATTTCTCTTCGATTGTTTTCCCACTCTCGCTTTGATTTCTTGGAGTGTTGATTGCTTTTAATTCATTTGGAATGATTTTTTTAGTTTTGAAGCCTTGATTTTTGCGTGTTTCAATTTGGGATATTTGATTTCTTCCTTATTATTTACATTTCAATGCATTACACATTATAGATTGAAAGAAAATCAATAGAAGGAATTCCTTTCAGATTGCAATTACTTGAAAATAAAAAGAGAAAGCATAAATTTTTGTTGGAGTGTTTTATAATGTAGCTTAGGAAAGTTTTTTTCTTTTAGATTGAAAAAAATGTATTTCATCATTTGGAATTGTTTTCTATTTCATTGAAACGAAAATTCAAATTGCATGTTGTTGAGTGCTTAGTTGTCATTATAAACATGTAAAGAAATCCCCTCCCTGCTTTAGCTAGCTTTCATCAAAAAGGAATTATTACATTACATCATTCTATGAACCTTTTTGGAGGCAAGTCCTTTACACATCATTAGTTTCACTACCGCACCCTTGAGTAAACCAACAACCATAAAATCAAGCGCTTAATAAAAATGATCTAGAAACCTTTTTTTTAGGGCTTGTACATCAACAATAGATTAGGATAGATATTTGGAATAGGATGTGAGGTGAACTCTCCAAAGAAACTAAAATCAACTTAGAATCTTGTGATAGGGAGAGAAAATCCAATTTTCGTATAAGCATAGTTGGGACCCCCCTCTCACACAAGGTTTAAACACGAGGTCATGTGTAGGAGAGAAGCGAAGATTACCCCTTTGAAGCTTAACCAAACATAGTGGAACATTAGTATATTGGGGGTTCTTCTTGAGAATCAAATATTTTCATTTGGTCTTGGAACTTCATGAATCCTGAATCCATTCGGGGTCCTCTGGATATTTTTTTGGTCCTCTTGTTCTCAGTCCTCTTGAAGAATTTTGGACTTGATATCCTGCCCATACTTTTAGAACTGACTGTTCACTATACCCACCTAGAGGATGACTGTGAGTTGGTGACCATAGTTTCCATAATATGTAGGGTATTTACTCAAGGTGACTGTGAAGGGAATTCTTCACTGTACCTAGGTTAGGTGTTGGTGAAACTCACTCGGGCTCATTGGAGAGTCACCCGCAGATCTCATCGTAAGGGAACCTACACCAAGGCATAAGTTCGTTGTAATGTCCCCACTTTGGGACATCATCACAGGGCAGAGATTTATGATGACCAGAATAGCCAGATGGGTGCTAGAGCGAGTACATGGGTATTTGAGAGGCATTGTGGGGTCCATATTGCATTGATGATCATATTCCATCATTATGATCCATTTCACACAGGTTGGCTTTGGTTTTGTTGCATTCTGACGATTTCCATTATTTTGACTATTTTGAGCTATAAGTCAATGGAATTCACTGAAGAGGTCATTTTGGGCACATTACTTGGAGGAACCTATCAGTGTAATAGCTCATTGGAAT
>ML782569.1:443117-453866 GCA_009831015.1 Picea engelmannii | reverse complement strand
GAAATACACTTACAAATCATGAAGAGCTTATCAAACCCTAGTTGTAAACCTTCCAATGATAGAAAACACCATAAAAATGCCAAGAATGATCCTCCACAAGAGTTGCGCCTCACTTCCAAGAGCAATAATACCAAGATAAAAGACTAAAACGATCTCTCACAAGAGAGTGAGTTGTGTTTTTTTTGAAAATGAGAGGCAACATCCTCTATTTATATCATCCTAATGACCTTTAATTAGAAAACAGGTCATTTAAAACAGCCGACAAGGCTGACTAACAATATTATGTTGTTTTTTACATCAAATGCTAAAAATGTCACAATATGAGCTCAAAAGGGAGATGTTAGGCCCCTCTGAGGGAGACGTTGGCCCTTTTTGGGCAAGATTAGCATCCAAGAAGCAGAATGTTGGCCCTTCTAGGGCTTCTCCAAGCTGCCACACGTGCCAAATGACCCCAGCACCCTGCCACATGCTCTAGAAAAATGTCCAGCTGCCTCAGGTGACGTCCTGTCCATCAAAAGCAATCGTCCCATCTGCAGTGGGTGATCCCCCCTAGGTGAGGCTCTGCCAAGGTGTCCTGGTGGAAACGTCCTTCTGTCTTCTTTGTGCAAAGGCTCATCACAATGTTGTACTGTCTCTGCCATCCCAGCGACCATCTGATGGGCTCTTCAGCCCCATGGAGGTCCGAGCTAATCATATCCCCATGTGTACCGGTCCACTGGTACCTGTCTGCTGGGTATGGTCCTGCACATCAAAAACTACGCCCTCCATGGGCTCATCAGCCCTCGGGATCATAGCAATGTCAATCACATCTCATCATTAAATTTATCAAATACATGCATGAAATCTCTAACATATCGTCTAAGAGCTCAAAGACATTACACATATCTACTATACAAAGCTGAAGAAACTGATAGAATAACCTATTGGGCTAATACCCACAAGAAAAGGAAAGTTCCCTCAGAGGATCATTCAAGCCATGTATACGAAGTGGTATGGTCTAGGGATGTCCAGTCATAGTAATACCAGGGGTAGGTGTTGTCTGTGAGTGCCTCTGTAGGGGGTGAGATGTACCCGTCGTGGATGCACTTTTTCCAAGCCCCTTTATTTGCCTTTATTTTTCATTTATTGCTTTTCTTTCTTTTTTACTTCAAGGTTTGACCAGAGGACACTGCATTGGCGTGGTGACCAGAGCTGGCAGTGTTACCCACTGGTATCTTTGCAGAAATGATAAGGTTGGCTCGTGATGAGACCCCCTTTCCCTTGGCCATGCAACCAAAGGTCATTGCCCTAGCGTGGTGACCAGATAATGGCAATGTCATACTGCTGGATACCTATGAACATAATGGGTCAGCTCGTGATGAGACCTCCCATCCTCTTGGTTAGGTCTTTTTTTAATTAATTTTCTTAGGGTCCCTTTAGTTTCTTATCGAGAGGCCTTTTATTGCCTTCTCGGGGATCCCTGGGCGAAGCATCTCTAGGTTTTATTTCCTATGGATTTTATCTTTTACCAGTTGCTTTTACCCCCTGGGCATTTATCCCCTTCTTCCCATAGGACAAAGTGTAACCCCCAAAGGTCATCCTAATGGTCAGACTAGGGGAATGGGATGGATGTGTGGTAGATAAGATGTAAAATGATAGAATGGTGGGAGCGGACGATGGCTCTACAAATCCCCCTTGGTGGCTAACCCAAACCCATGAATACAAGCTTGCTAAGTCACCCCATTAATCACCCCAACAATGGTCAAGTGGATTAGTGTAAGATCCAAGCAGTTATCAGAGATGATAGGAACCTAATGCATATATAAGAAGGTTGTAATGATCAAACGTGACACATACCATGATACCTTGGACCAATTACCTCATGGAGCAAGAGTCCTCTCCGATGCAAGTCCAAACCGATGGTGATGGAAGCTGTTGCTGCTAACAGGACAAGTTTGGCGAAGAAGAAGAAGGATGGGCCCTCCAGGGCCATGCTCAGGTCAATCCTGCTTTCGGTACTCCATGTCTAGGACCTATGGGCCTCGAGACATGATCTCCTAGTTATCCCTAGATATCGGGGATAACAGGCCTAATAAAGGTAATCACCATGCTCTGGTTGCAATTAATTCCTCATATGATTCATGGATTATAGATTATGGCGTATCACATCATATGACAGCTAAAGAGGAATTTTTTACTTCTTTGAGTTCATGCTCTAAACCTCATATTCTCATGGGAGATGATACTCCAATAGTAGTTGCAGGAGAGGGAAGAGTGGAACTCCCTAATGGAAGTTTTGAGAATGTTTTACATGTTCCAAAGCTTTCTATAAATTTTCTCTCAGTTTATCAAATCACTCAAATAGGTAAAAGGGTTGAATTTACATCAAATTCAGTTATTGTACTTGGCATGCATGATAGTTCCATTATTGCAGTTGGTGAGGTAGATCACAAATCACAGTTGCATAAGTTCACTAAGTTTATTGAATATGAATCCTCTTTGTTACTTACACATTCTAATGATAGTAGTAGAGTATGGCATGAGAGATTTGGTCAAGTTACTTGCAACGACTTTCCAAGCAAGGAATGGTAAAAGGATTGCCAAACATTCACTTTTCTGAAGGGGATTGCGAAGGATGCATTCTTGGCAAGCATCCTGAAGAGAAGTTTGAAAAGGGGAAGGCAAGGAGAGCCTCCTCTTCCTTAGATCTTGTTCACAGAGATCTCATGGATCCATTTCCACATCTGTCCATCAGCAAAGCAAGGTATGTTCTTATATTTATTGATGATTACTCATGCTATAATTGGGTTTATTTTCTCAAACAAAAGTCTGAAGTTTTTGAGCATATCAAAGACTTCAAAGCTCTAGTAGAGACACAAAATGGGAAAAAATAAAGATCCTTTGTACAGACAATGGGGGGGAGTATATCAACAAATATATTAAGAATCTTTGTCGTGAAGCTAGTATCCAGTTGCAGCACACAGTTCCATACACTCCACAATAGAATGGAGTTGTTGAAAGGAAGAACAAGTCTCTCAAGGAGATGACCAGTGGCATGTTGTATGCAATATCACTTCCTTCCAAGATTTGGGTTGAGGCACTTAACTGTGCTTCTTACATATAGAACATATCACCTCAAAGATCTGTTGAGGATAGGAAACCTTTTGAGGCTTGGACAGGTGACAAAACAAATGCCACACACTTCCGCATCTTTGGATCTAGAGCATGGGCCCATATTCCTTCTGAAAAGAGGAAATCCTTAGATCCACAGAGCACACCTTGCATCTTTGTGGGATATCCATATGATGTGAAGGGGTACAGATTGATTCATCCCTCTACAGACCGGCTCATCGTTGAGCGTAGTGTTCAGTTTGAGGAGAGTCCTTTGCATGCACCTCCAATGAAACATGCAGAGACTCTTGTGCTTCCATCAGTTCCAGACATCAGAGATGATGATTCCACACACTCACATGATAAATATTTAGACACATATTCATAGGATTTTGTACATGAATATGAGCAAGTAGTACATCCAAATGAGGAGCCAGCATCAGAGCTTCAGAAAATGCCCAAGTGGGCACATTCCACACTTCAGGCAGCAGGCAACCTTGCAGGGGATCCATTGGATTCGAGGAGGACTCGATCTCAGCATGTGGATCCTTCTCATGTACTTTCATCTTCTAAACCAACGATTCCCATGCATTGCTATATGGTTCAATCTTCTGATCCACATACCTACAGTGAGGTTGTTGTCAATCCACTATGGGAAGAAGCCATACAGGAAGAGCATGACTCTCTCCTAGAGAATCATACTTGGGATCTGGTTCCACTTCCACCAGGGAGGAAACTTGTCAGATGCAAATGGGTTTATAGGACCAAGAGAGCAACAAATGGTTAGGTGAGCAGGTACAAGGATAGATTAGTTGCAAAAGGATTTCAGCAGATTCATAGGATAGATTATGATGAGACCTTTGCTCCTATAGAAAATATGGAATCCATTTGCTTGGCTCTATCCATTGCAACAGCCAAAGGATGGGAAGTTCACCAGATGGATGTGAAAAATGATTTTCTTCATGGTGACCTTTCAGAGGAGATATACATGGAGCAGCCATAGGGGTTCATTTAGAACTCATCTTTAGTATGCAGACTGAATAAGTCTCTCTATGGCCTCAAGCAGGCACCTAGAGCATGGTATGCAAAGATGGATTCTTACTTGCTTTCACATGATTTTGTTAGATGTAAATCTGATTCCAATGTTTACATGTTGAGGACTACTAACTCTGTGATAATTTTAGTACTCTATGTTGATGATCTTTTGATCACAGGTAGCTCTACTTCAGCCATTTCTTTGGTAAAAGATATTTTTCATGGCAGGTTCTCTATGACAGACATGGGTCCACTATACTTTTTTCTTGGTCTTGAGATTAGTCAAGATGCTTATGGCATCAAAATTTCTCAGGATAAGTATGGCAGGGATCTTTTGGATAGATTCCACATGACATACTATAAGTCTGCATCTACACCCTTCTTATATGGGATCAGACTTGAGGATGGTGGGGATACACCATTAGTGGACAACACTTTGTATCGACAGTTGGTGGGGAGTCTTTTGTATCTCACCCACACCCGTCCAGATATCTCATATGTTGTAGGAGCAGTTTCCATATACATGCAAGAACTCCATGATCTGCACTGGAAGGCTTCCAAGTGCATCCTCAGATATGTTCAGGGCACCATGAGTTATGGGATTCATTATGAAATTGGTTGTGCATTATATATCATAGGCTTTACATATTTAGATTGGTATGGTGATAGAACAGATCGTAAGTCCACGTCTGGGTACACTCTCAGTTTGGGGTTAGGCCCAATTTGTTGGTCAATAAAGAAGAAATCAACCATTGTTTTATCTTCCATAGAGGTCGATTACATAGGAGTAGTCAACTGTGTCATTCATACACTTTGGATTCAACACTTCCTTACTGAGTTTGGTATCTAGTTTCACTATTCAACTATCATATGGTGTGACAATCAGAGTACACTGAGATTTTGCAAAGATCCAGTACAGTGACAATGAACCATACACATTGAGGTCCACATGCATTTCATCATAGATTTAGTACATGAAAATATCATCGATTTGTAGTTCTTTCCTTCCTTTGAATAAACTGCCGACATATTCACCAAGACCTTCACTGAGAAGAATTTTCGGACTTTACGGGATCATCTTGCAGTGAAGAACATAGTTGCCTAGCAATTTCCTTTTCTTCTTTTGATTCATTGTCTTTTGAGGGGGGGTTTCCCACGTGGTTTTCCCTCTTTCCTCATTTTTGTTCAGTGTTCATTAGTTTCATTGTACATGAGTACATAATATGGCCTAGTAGTTGGGACTCATTTTTTACTTCATAGTGATGTTCAGGGGGGGTGTTGGAGAAATTTCTATTTTCGGCACACTAGTTCAATGGGAATTAACTGACTAGTTCTATTTTAGACTTTCTAATTTTAGACCATCACTATTATGCATGCATTCCTAAGAAAAGCTCACTGCATCTCACTGCTTCTTCACTTTTCTTAATTATAGGATGTCATTTCCTATATGAGTGAATATCATTCACTCATTGAACAAATCATAATATACATTGATTCTCATTCTTCATATTATATCTCTCTTCCTTTTCTCGATAAGCTTTGTTTGTGTATGGTTTAGTTAGGTCTCCTGTGTAGGTTTCCATGAAACAATGACAGTTACTATTACCATATATTTCCCTTTTGGACATCAAATTTATTACGCAATTCTCGGTAAAATATATTCTCTTACAAAATTCTAATGAAGCTTAATTAATATCAATGCATTAAATTTTAAATTTCATTTATTTCAAATTTCATTTATTTCAAATTTAAGGCTTAAATTTTCATTTCTCATCCCTTTCTTATTTTTATTTTTTTTAAATACTTTACCTCTCCTTAACATTGGGTTTATTTCCTTAATATCAATTAGGGTTCTGGACTTCTTTCAAGTTCTGAGTCTATTAGATTTTCCACACCAACAGAGAGACAAAATCTAGCCGACCGACCTTCAAATTTATGAAAATAATTGCATTTTCTTAATTACCAAGATGCTTTATGAGAATTTTAGTGGCTTGAATTTACTAATACTTGGGGATTTGTTCATTTAGATTATTACATGTGATCATACAACACTCTTCTCCTAATTTAAGTGAGAACCCACTACTAACAACTTCTCTTTCCAAACATAGACAGGAAGAAAACCAAAATCGGAATATGTTTTCCAAAATTTATTTCATATTTCCTAGCCAGCCAGAAAATCAGAGTGATAATTCCATCATTTGAACAGGATAGTAAATTCCACATTTATCTAGCACAAGAAATCCATAGTATAAAATAAATTATTCATTACAACACAAGACACGGGAAAAACTTATATGAAACTTAGAAATAGTTGGCAACTTATGAAGGGTGTGCCACTTTCCACCCAATCATAGGCACAAATTCTCTTGGTGTATCTCCCAATTGGACACCCCCTAGCTAGAGTATGATGCCATGAGAGAGAGTTCTTCTATTTCTCAACAACCAACAAGGGACGAAGGTTACTCACTTTCTCCCACAAGAACCTGGAAATCTAGTCTTCTATCCACCAAGCAAGGGGGTCTATTGTGATTTCTCACTTAATCACTTAATTTCTCTATAGCCCCATTTATCACCTTGAATAGAAAACTTTGTCCAACAATTCCTGCATCCAAAACAATTTATTTTCTTAGTTCTCTTCAAAACCTGAGACTTGCACACGCTCTTCCTCTCCAGAAATGGTCTCCATACCCATTTGTGTGTCTCCTCTGCTTCTTCCCACCATTTTTTCCCTCTTTTTTCTTGCATTCTATAGCAATATTTCATGGGTCCAATCCCCAATTAGTGGTTCAGATCAGGAAGCTTCCAAATGTGTACTCTATCCATCCTCTCATTGACTCTTGAGAAATAATTTCCAACTACCAACTTGACTAGTAATTAAATTCTCTAGGATAGAGGATTGTTCTGGGTCTGAGCAAATTTAAATCCAGTAGACTACTGGCTTGGAAGGGGTTCATCTTAACCATTACTGGTTCCCCTCACCATCCATATCATGCATCATAATATGCATTGGCAACACCTTTAGCAGTTTTTCAACAGTTTCCATTTTTATTTTATAGCAGAAATCTTTACATTACCTTCTTAACAAAAGTTCATCATTTTCCAAAACTCACACATAAAAAACATGTCCATAGTGTTTTATTAATAACACAATTATATTTACATGTTGGTGAAAACAGGGGTGTTACAATCCCCTCCCCCTTAAAGGAACATCGTCCTCAGTTTTCTACTTGCCCTTCTGATATTTATGTACAACAATGAACAAAAACAAGTATGCATGATTCATGGCATCCTCCATTTCCCATGTAGCTTCATATGGACTAGTGTTTCCACTACACCTTGACATGTGAAATGGTTTTGTTCCTGAGTGGGATTTATTTCCTGTTTAGTATGCATTGTGGATCTGACAATAATTCTCCCTCTAGTTCCACCCAGATCACAAACCAGTGAATTATATGATTAGAATCATGTACATATTTCTTCAGTAATGAAACATGCTACACATTATGTGCTTTCACTGTGAGAGGAAGTGCTAGTCTATATTCTACAGATTCCACTCTATCCAAAATTTCAAAGGGTCTACAAAATTGAGGTGCCATCTTAGCACAAGTTCCCATTATCAAGGAACTTCTTCTGGGTCTAATTTAGAGATAAACACAATCTCCTACTTTGAACTCTCTAGGAGTCCTATTTCTGTATGCATATCTCTTATGTCTGTCCTAAGCTATTTTTAGATTTGTTTTATCTGAATTACTTGTTGTTCCATTTCCTTGAGCATATATGGGCTAAGTGTAATTTTGTCCACTGGGTTATCCCAATTGATTGGAATATTGCATTGTCTACCATACAGAGCCTCAAAAGGAATCATCTTCAATGACTCGTGATAGCCATTGTTTTAAGCAAACTCTACTAAGGGTAGGTATTCCTCCCATTTCTTAGGTTGATGCATCACATGCATCCTTAACATGTTTTCCAATACTCGGTTTACCCTCTCTGTCTTCTCATCCATTTGAGGGTGATATGCAAATTTAATTCCAAAACCAACAAACAAAGACTTCCAAAATTTTGAAGTAAATTTTGTATCTTTGTCGGATATGATTTCCTTAGGTACGCCATGAAAACTAAATATTTATTTCAAGAAAATATTGGCAATATCTATTGCCTTGCAAGTTGATTTTATAGGGATAAACTGAGCAGTCTTTCTTAGTTTATCCACAACCACCATAATGACATCATTATGTTTGGTTGATTTAGGCAATCCAGTGATAAAATCCATGGAAATGGTTTCCCATTTCCATTTTGGAATTGGTAAGGGTTGCAACAGGCCTATTGGGTTCTTGTGCTCCACTTTAACCTGCTGACATTCTAAACATTTAGCTAAGTAATCAACTATGTCATTTTTCATTCCTAGCCAATAAAATAGTTTCTTAGTGGTTGTGATCATTTTTTGATAACCAAGATTCCTAGTATATGGTCGTTTATGTAGTTCATCCATTATGAACCTCTTCAAGTTGTCATAATTTGGAATATACAACCTACCCTTGTAAGTTATTATTCCATCATTAAACAGTTGATATCCTTCATACTTCAACCCTATCGACTCTTGCTTTAGATATGCCTTTACATTTTTGAAAAACCCATCTGCTTCTTGTGCACTTTTGACCCTCTCCTTGATGTTTGATTCATAAGTTCTTACAAATTCCAAGTGAATCACTTTCACACTTCTACTGAGGGCATCAACCGCACTATTTTATTTTCCATTAATGTGTTTTATTTCAAAATCAAATTCACTAAGGAGAGACATCCACCTAGATTTCCTAGCATTGAGTTTGGGCTAGTCAAACAAATATCTCAACCCACTATGGTCTGTCATGAGTATAAATATATTGCCTAGGAGGTAATGCCTCCACATTTTCAATGCATGCACTATGGCATCCAATTCCAAGTCATGTGCCACATAATTGATTTAATGTTCATTCAATTTTTTGGACTCATAACAGATTACATGTCCTTGCATGAGGACTCCTCTGAGTCCTTATTTGCAAACATTTGTACACACAAGGAAGTCTTTGTTTGGGTCTACAACTTTTAGCATGGGTGCATTGGTTAAGAGTTGTTTCGGTTGCTGAAAAATCTCTTCACACTCGACATTCCAAACAAATTTAACTTTGTTTTTCTGAAGGGAGGTGATTGGATAACCAATCTTGGAAAACCCATTTATGAACCTTCTGTAGTAGCCTACTATGCCCATAAAGGATCTGATATCAGCTATATCTTTTGGTGTAGGTCAATCCATAATGGATTTGATTTTTTCAGGATCAATTGCCACTCCTTCCTCATTGCCTCATGGCCTAAGTAATGGACTTGTTTTTGGAAAAAGTCACATTTACTAAACTTTGCATAGAGCCTGTGCTCTCTCAGCACTTGAAGAACTAATTTGAGGTGTTCTTTATGCTCTTCCATTTTCTTAGAATATATTAGGATATCATCTATGAATACCAACACAAATCTATCCAAGAACTTGCTGAGCACATTATTCATTAAGCACATAAAGGTGGCTAACGCATTTGTAAGATGAAATGGAACCACCACAAATTCATAGTTCCCATATCTTGTCCTAAAGGTTTTTTTGTGGATTTCTTCATTCTTAATCCAGACTTGATGGTATACAGACCTCAAGTCAATCTTGGATAAAATTGTAGCACCCCTTAACTAGTCAAACAAGTCATCAATTTTTGGCAAGGGATACTTATTCTTAATTGTCATCTTGTTGAGTTTCCTTTAGTTTATGCACAACCTGAGTGTGCCATATTTATTATTCACAAATAAATCTAGTGCTCCCCAAGGAGACACACTAGGCCATATGCAACCTTTTTCCAACATCTCCTTCAGTTGTAATTTGAGCTTAACTAGCTCAGGTGTACTCATTCCATATGGAGTTCTAGACATCGGGACCGGCCCAGGTACAAGGTCTATTAAGAAATCAATGTCTCTTCTTGGAGGTAGACCTAGTACCTCATATGGAAACACATATTTATACTCTCTCAATATAGGATGGTCCTCTAGGATTGGTTTATTATCCTCAACATAGTTCAGTACTTGTATTTCATACAAAAGGACATCTTTTTCTGCAATACTTCTTCACTTGAAGTGATGATATTTGTCTCACTAAGACGGGATTTTGAATTCCCTGTAGGGTCATTTTCTTCCCTTACTCATCTTCACATTCTAATGTTTTATTGTAAATTTCCAACTTGGATTTATGGGAAGCCAACAATTCCATGTCAATCAGCATGTAATAAGATCATAAAGGGAGTATGTTTAGGGTTGCTTGGGTAGACAACCTATTCATAATGAATTTGCATGCTGGTATGAATTTTGTTACGTTTCTTTTTGTTCCAGTGGCTAGTTGTACCAACCATGATTTAGCATGTTTTACTTTTTGCAGTTTACATTTCTCAACATTTTGAGGGGCAACATAACTCATATTAGAACCAAGGTCAATTAAAATGGAAACAAGATGGTTGTAAATCATACCTTCCATCTCCACCACTAAATGTTGGTGGTCATCTTATCTATTATCCAAGGATGCATAAAATTTTGGCATGCTCCTAGCCACATCATTGA
>ML782569.1:388985-425303 GCA_009831015.1 Picea engelmannii | reverse complement strand
GCAATGTCAATCATATTTCATCATTAATTTTATCAAATGCATGCATAAAACCCCTAACATATCATCCAATAGCTCAAAGACATTACAATGACCTACTATACAAAGATGAAGAAAAAGACAAAATGCCCTATTGGGCCAGCATCCATAAGAAAAGGAAAGTTTCCAGAGGATATCATCCAAGCCATGTAACACGAGGTGATGTGGTCCAAGGATGTCCAGACATAGTGAAAGATAGGGGTGACATTATCTGTGGGTGCCTTTGTAGGAGGCGAGTTGTACCTGTCATGGATGCAATTCTTTCCAAGCCCTTTATTGCCTTTATTCTTTCTTTTCTTTATTACTTTTTATTTCTTTATATTTCAAGGTCTAACTAGAGGACACTGCCTTGGCGTGGTGTCTAGAGCTGACAGTGTTACCCACAAGTACTTTCACAGAGATGATAAGGTTGGATCATGATGAGACCCCCTTTCCCTTGGCCATGCAACCAAAGGTCACTGCCCTGGCGTGGTAACCAGATAATCGCAATGTCATATTGCTAGGTACCCATGAACATAATGGGCTGGCTCGTGATGAAACCCCCCATCCTCTTGGCTAAGTCTTGTTTTGTCATTTTTCTTCAGGTCCCTCTTGTTTCTTATTGAGAGGCTTTTTATTGCCTTCTCGGGGATCCTTGGGCGAGGCATCTCTAGGTTTTATTTTTTATGGCTTTTATCTCTTACCAGCTGCTTTTACCTCCTGGGCCTTTAGCCCCTTCTTCCCACAAGATAAGGTGTAACCCCACAAACAGGTCATCCTATTGTTCAGACTAGGGGAATGGGATAGATGAGTGGGAGATAAGATGTAAGAGTGATGATATGATGGGAGCGAACAATGGCCCTTCAAAATCCCCCCTGGTGGCTAACCAAAACCTATGGGTACAAGCTTACTAGGGTACCCTGTCAATCCTCCCAACCATGGTCAAGTGGGTTAATGTAAGACCCAAGCATTCGTCAGAAATGAAAGGAATTTGATGCATATATCTGAAGGTTAAAATGATCAAATATGACACATACCATGATACCTAGACCAATTACCTCATGGAGCAAGAGTCTTCTCCGATACAAGTCCAAGCTGAAGGTGATGGATGTTGCGTCTACTGATAGGACAAGTCTGATGAAGAAGAAGAAAGATGGACCCTCCAGGGCCATGCTCAGGTCAATCCTGCTCTTGATACTCCATGTCTAGGACTTGTGGGCCTCGAGACATGATCTCCTAGTTATCCCTAGAAAGCGGGGATAACATGTACAAATCCCTGACAGGGGGCCATAACTAAAAGGTAGGGCTCTAGTTCGGCCTGGCAATGTTATTTAACACATGCAGGGTATAACCCTCGTGCTCTTCAATCAAACAACCACAGCACAGAGGTGAAGACAGGTGATCAGAATCTAGACCAGGGGTCAAAATTTAGCCCAAAATGAAAGTGTTCAGAATCGATTCAAAATGAACAGGTGCGTAGGCCTTGTCCTCACGAACCCAACACACTTCGAACAGGTTCAAAAGGACATCGGATGAGTGAGATATCGCATTCTGTTCGATTTGCCAAACGGGTAAAAAAAATTGTTGATTGTACAGTCCGTACAGATGACGTGGCAGGGTCGTACAACTGACGTGGAAGATGATGTGTCAGTGATGACATGGCAAGTGCTGATTGGGAAAAGCTGACGTGGTAAGCATTTGAATTGGCAGGACATGTGGGTGAATGGAATTGAGACACGTGGCATTTTTTTAAGCCAATTGAATGGTGCCATGTGACCCAAGCATGGGCTGCCACGTGGCACCTTGGTCATGGTGTTTAAAATTATTTTGGAGTCTGTGGAGATCGAACCCCGGACCTCCCACACTATGCAAAGTCTTGGCAAAGGCTGGGCTACCAACGCACCATGTAATGGTTCTTATTATATATATGATTGCATATATATTTAAAATCGTATATACCAAAGGTTAGCGCGGGGTCCGGGCTGGGGCTTAGCCCCAGCCCCCAGTTTTATACGCCTCCCATGTGACCACTCCACGGAGTTTTTGCGGGAATCAAAAACGTTTTCAAATGGATAGTCCACATGCCTGGACACTTGTCAGTTCCACGTTTAATGTTGCAAACAGTGCCTTTTTTAGCGTTGGGACATGGCCATATGGTCCCTCATGCGCCCAACACCTCCACCCTTTGAGGCCCTAAGTCCGCTAACGGTGCGACAATTTGGCATGATTTGTGGAAATGGAACGCATGTTGGGTTTAGGCACGGGAAATGCCCAAAAGATGGGTTAGACACACAAGAAGTGTGAATTGGCGAACCAAAGACAACAAGCTTGAAGGAGAAAAATGGCGGGAGGTCTATCTTCTTCATATTTTGGCCAAATGAGGTGTCGAAAAAGCCCAGCTATGGGTTTTTGGATGTTATGAATCCATTGGCATGGTTTTCAAAGGAATTTGGAGACTTCATTTGCAAGTTTTGCTACATTGAAGTTTCAGAGAGCTCCAGGGAGATTAGGGCCACCATTGAAGGAGGTCATGCCCAAGGGAGCCAAAGTCCATTTTCAGTGACTGAATAGTCATTCTTGACTAATTGTTATGCTATGAATTCATTGGGATAGGTTTCAGAGGCATTCGATGACTTTTACAGGTGTTTTTTCCACAAGGAATCTCAGGGAAGCTCAAGGCCACCAGTAGAAGAGGTCATGCCCGGATGAGCCATGGTCTGTTTTCAAAGTTCCAATAGTCATTTTTGGGGTTTTTATGTATTCTAAACTCAATGGTATAGTCAGTAAATCCATTGGAGTTGAGCAGAAGCTTGTAAAAGAATTTTAGACAAACTAATCCTAGAGAGACTAGTCCATTGATGGAGGCTCAAGGAGATGTAGCCCAGTTGGGGGTGAACTCCTTTATCATATTGTTATTGTTGTGAGTTGTTCATTATTATTTGCTGCAATTTATATTTTTTGTTGTATTCTTTAAACAACATATTCAACCTTTAAAGAACCTCACACATAAACACCTAAAAGAAGCATAAACTTGACACATACTTTCTCTTACACAACTAAGACATTGAGCAAGGTCCTGAAGTTTATTTTAATGGAGTAGAGGGTGCTTGCATAGCAAAACAAGTCAGCCCCCTATTTTCAGATCAGGTGGTATTAGGAAAACATGCACACGGCATTTTTGATCCTATTGTTGTTGAGGAGAGGCCCAAGTATTGGGGTCTTGGATATGAACAGAGAGATGGAGCATATTCCAAAGTTGATGAGACAAGGGAAACAGTTCCAAGAAAAACTTTTGTTGCAAGTTCAATCCCTCAAGCATGCAAAGTATGTGTTCAAGATGAATGAAAATGTGTGAAACAAGAGAGTTGTGACAGCCATGAGGACAAGAACATTTTTGTTGGTCTTCAAAAGGGAGCTAGTAACTCTTCAAATTCACCTCCTCAAGAAGGCGATAAAGGTGAATGTTCAAGGTATATTTCTGCCTATAATTCAGTTGCTTTTGATTATGTTAAGCATGGTTAATTTTCATGTAAAAATGGGAGAAAAAGTTCATGCACATATTGTGGTTTAGATAACCATCATGTTTCAAGATGTTGGAAAAGATTGACCACATTCAGGAAACTTTCCAAGCAAAGGCAACTTGAAAAGAAGATGCAAAAGATTTGCAACTCACTGCCATAAGAGGGGTCATCTCATTGACCAATGTTGGACATTGCATCCAACCACTCATTCACAGCACAAGAAGCAGATGGATGAAGAGACTGGCAAGAATGGAAGAGGAGATTCCATCATCGATGTGAGTCAAGATGATTCAAAAGAAGAGGATTTTCAGCAGAAAAAATCACCATTGAATTGGCTTGGTAAGAAATGGTTAGATTTCTTGAGCAAGTGAGGCTTGTATTTTTTTTGTTTGTAGATGCACATTTCAGCCTTATGTATGCATTTTTGTTGAAAGTATGACAAGTTGCAGCAGCTTATCACAACTTGTATGATGCAAGTTTGCATGTGAATGCATTTCTTTTGAAGGCATTCTTGTTGTTGCACAACTTCGCCAGGAGGATGTAAAAGATGGGTATGATACTCACTTATTGCATCCATATAGCTTTTCATTTCAGCTCTTATGTACCCACATGTTTTTGGGTTTATGTTCTTATGTTTGTACTTGAAGGAGAGTTGAAGAGCTTTGCACATGCATGGGATTTTGTATGTGTAAACAATGAACTTTGTGATAGTTTCATTGTGAGTGAATCATGAATGTAACATGGTTGTGTATCATGAATGTTGACTTTTGGAATGTTGGTCTGTTTCAAATGAGTCTTGACTTGTGTCGAAGTTGTCTTGACAACTATGTTGTGTCGATCATGTTTTTCGACTTATGTTTAGTCGATGGTGTTTGTCGACTTGTAAGTCGATATTGAGTACACCAAGATGCAGTAAAATGCCATGTACTTTGATGAAGTACAAGATGCGACCGTTTTATTGAAGAGAAAAAAGACTTTGTTGGCATCATTTACAATCTTGTATAAAGTTTGTTTTCAAGATTGATGATTTTCTTGGTTTGTGACAAGATGTCACAGGAAAGTTTTTTTTGCAGCCATTGTAGAGTGGATTGTGTTGATGCCAAAGAGTTCACAAGAGGGACTTGTTTCTCAGTGGGAAGGCTGAAATTCTATCAAGCACAAAGAGAACAATGGGTCAGCAATGACCAGAGAAAAGTGGTTGAGGGACATAGTCAGTTGCAGTACAAGGCATGTCAAGGTACCTAGGTGATTGCCAAAAAGACTTTCAAGTAGAATCAGTTGATAGAACTTGGAAGTAGAAGAGTATTGAAGCTCAGGAAAATAATCATCAGCTTTTGTGGGTCCAAAAGCCTTTCAGTGGGAAGGTGTGATCAGAATCTAGACCAGGGGTCAAAATTTAGCCCAAAAATGAAAGTGTTCAGAATCACTTCAAAACAAACAGGTGTGTAGGCCTCGTCTTCACGAACTCAGCGCACTTCAAACTGGTTCAAACGGGCATCGGATGAGTGATATATCGCGTTCTGTTCAATTTGCCAAACAAGCAAAAAGAATTGTTGACTGCACAATCCGTACAGATGACGTGGCAGGGTCGTACAGCTGACGTGGCAGATGATGTGTTAGTTCTGACGTGGCAAGTGCGGATTGGGAAAAGCTGATGTGGCAAGCATTTGAATTGGTAGGAAACGTGGGCGAATGGAATTGAGACACATGGCATTTTTTAAGCCAATTGGATGGTGCCACGTGGCACCTTGGTTATGGTGTTTAAAATTGTTTTGGAGTCTGTGGGGATAGAACCCCGAACCTCCCACACTATGCAAAGTCTTGGCAAAGGTTGGGTTGCCAACGCGCCATGTAATGGTTCTTATTATATATAAATTTGCATATATATTTAAAATCGTATATACCAAAGGTTAGCACGGGGTTCGGGCTGGGGCTTAGCCCCAGCCCCCATTTTTATACGCCTCCCATGTGACCACTCTACATATTTTGTGCGGGAGTCAAAAATGTTTTCAAACGGATAGTCCACGCGCCTAGACACTTGTCAGTTTCACGTTTAATCTTGCAAACGGTGCCTTTTTTAGCACTGGGACGTGGCCATATGGTCCCCCATGCACCCAACACCTCTGCCCTTTGAGGCCCTAAGTCCGCTAACGGTGCAAAAATTTGGCATGAATTGTGGAAATGGCGTGTGTGTTGGGTCTAGGCACGGGAAATGCCCAAAAGCCAGGTTAGACACACAGGAGGTGCGAATTGGCGAACCAAAGACAGCAAGCTTGAAGGAGAAAAATGGCAAGAGGTCTATCTTCTTCATTTTTTGGCCAAATGAGGTGTCGAAAAAGCCCAGCTAGGGGTTTTTGGATGTTTTGAATCCATTGGCATAGTTTTCAAAGTCATTTGGAGATTTCATTTGCAGTTTTTGCTAAATTGAAGTTTCAGAGAGCTCGAGGGAGCTTAGGGCCACCATTGAAGGAGGTCATGCCCAAGGGAGCCAAATTCCATTTTCAGTGACTGAATAGTCATTATTGACTAATTGTTATGCTATGAACTCATTGGGATAGGTTTCATAGGCATATGAGGACTTTTACAGGTGTTTTTTCCACAAGGAAGCTCAAGGAAGCTAAAGGCCACCAGTAGAAGAGGTCATGCCCGGATGAGCCATGGTTTGTTTTCAGAGTTCTAATAGTCATTTTGGGGGTTTTTATGTATTATGAAATCAATGATACAGTCAGTAAATCCATTGGAGTTGAGAAACAACTTGTAAAATAATTTTAGACAAACTAATCCCAGAGAGCCTAGTCCATTGATGGATGCTCGAGGAGATGTAGCCCAGTTGGGGGTGAAATCCTTTATCATATTGTTATTGTTGTGATTTGTTGGTTATTATTTGCTAAAATTTGTATTTTTTGTTGTATTCTTTAAACAACATATTCAACCTTTAAAGAACCTCACACATAAACACCTAAAAGAAGCATAAACTTGACACATAATTTCTCTTGCACAACTAAGACATTGAGCAAGGTCCTAAAGTTTATTTTAATGGAGTAGAGGTTACTTTCATAGAAAAACAAGTCATCCCCCTATTTTCAGATCAACGGGGCTGAGTAAGAACACGAAAACCCATTTTGTGACCCTTAGTGGTGAAATCAACCAATGCCGAAGTGAACACAACACAGTGACGCAAAATTCCTTCAACCATTAAACCCATAAAAGCCAAAGACTAGATTTAGTGAAAATGCGTGGAGATAGCTATCCACCCAAGACCAAACAAAACCCTCCACTTAAACCAGCAAGGATAACAGAGAGCTAGCACCCAGGGTGACCAATAACTTCTATGGACATTGTTATTGCAAAAAAACATCAATGCTTCATTCCAAGAAAACATTTTACACGGCTGCAGCACTTAAGGAAAAAACAAACCAATACACCTGATCCATTAATCATTTCATAACCAAAGCATAGTCACGAATGGAAAAAAAAAGACATACTCGTAATTGAAATCCTTTAAAACGTGAGCTAGTCAAGCAGTTCCTCTCTGCTAAGAAAACAAAGCATAACTACAGCAGCAAGATCTAACAATAGCTCGACTAGGGTGGCAGCTAACGGGAGGAGTAAAGGTGACATGCAGTAAATGCATGTCGCCTCCACCCACATTTCATTAATTCACCAGTACATTCCAACAAATTCTTCATTAACACCATTAATCAAACCATGTATCGAAACCATCACCACATTAAAATCCAGTAGCGCGACCACCATATTCCATTTCACATCATATAACTCAAATAAAATCGCATAACCATTAAAGTCCATTACCTTGTCAAATGAGCCACCAACATCCCATTTATCCAAAGATATCATATGTATATCGAACACATAACTCAATTAAATCGCATGTCCATTAAATTGCTAGCTATGATTCACCATAATCATTAAGTATTTCATGCATATAGCATAGTATATAGGATAGTTTTAAATTCTTCACCTTTGAAACTACTTCATTGTTCCCTATTTCCTTCCAACTGTGTGTATGTGGTATAATAAAATTGCAGAGTTAGATCCCCTTTTACTTTGCATTTGTTATAGTAATTCTTCCTTTCTTCAAAACTTCTCTTCATGTAATTTCACTAACATGTTTGTTGTGCAAGTGCAATAAGAACAGATAGCAATGACATCAATGAATAACATAGGCCGTAATAACATAAGGAACCAACATTTCATAAGCTCAAACCATAGCCATTAACAAAAGATCTCATCAACCATGAAATCCCTATTGCACATCACCACAACATAAAAAATGAACAGATTTGATCTTCAATAGTTCAAGGGGGTCCCACCTACTAGTATTATTTATCTTTTATAATAATAGGCTTTAGCAACACTTTGCGGGCAAAACTTCGTTGACAATTTTAATCGTCAACACATACCTCATAAGCTCAAGAATGTTTTTGATATATTCATTCATGGTGAGATATCCTAACTTGAGTTCGTAAAACTCCTTAGTCTTTTCATCATAGTACCTTTCAGATAGGTACTTCTTCTTGAAGTGTTTCTCAAATGTTTTCCATGACAGCTCCTCATGAATTCCTTTTACATCCCTAAGGTCCTCCCACCAAATGGAGGCCTTTCCATTCAAGTTAAAAATGGCTATTCGAGCTTTCAAATTTTCAAAGTAGTCATGGACTCTAAAATAATTCTTTAGGCCAAGTAGGCAAGCTTCTACTTCTTCCCCCTTTTTAATATCCCCATCAAAATTGGGTGGCTTGGCTTTCTTAAACTCTTCAAGGTCATGCCTCTTGGAGTACTTCTTCCTCTTTCTTCTCCAATGAGAACGTGAGATAGTCTCATTGTTGGATATTTCCTTGGAGTTATCCACTTCTGAACTAGATGATTCTCCAGATGAATCCTTGATGTTAGCATGTCTTTTGGCTCCATGTTGGTCCTTCTTCTAGGTTCTTCTCCTTGTGTTTCTGATTTCAGGGCCATGCTTTTGTATCTCAGGTGGACTCTGGGTTTTCTTGGATTAATGTCTACCCACATTATTGATTTTTGGCCCATGCTACAACTGCCTCTGTATATATGAAAAGCTTTGCAGCAAAACTGCATTGATTTCAATTTGTTTTTCTTGTTCTTATATAAGCCTCTCATTGTCTGTTTTAAAGTTTTGTAGTTATTCCATGAGGCTTATTATAGTTTCAGCCAAATATGGAGGGGTTTCCACCACTCTCTTTTCATCAGATTCTTATTCTCTCTTATGGGAGCTCTCTCCCATCTCATGATGTGTCACCATTCTTTATGTTGTAGTTTTCCTTGCTTTCCACTAGCTGTTTAAGTGATGATAACAACATTTTTTGTTAGTTTTCCTTGCTTTCCACTAATTTATGAACAACACATATAATTTTGTAAGGTGAAATCATCTTCATCATTTAGCATATAACAACAACTTACAGTTCATATTCAAAACATGTTTTAAAAAAAAAATAGCAAAATGTCTTATCCCTCTTTTCAATAGTAATTTTAGATAAGCTCATATGGATAGGGTAGGGTAGTGTGGCCTCCCCTTTAAATTTCTCTAATAGAATTTATTCGAATCTTTCATGAGCCCCAACAAGCCAAGTGTTGTTTTCAGCTCTCATACCACTCTATAACACATCCAATGTAACAGAAATATTCCCCTGCGGACAGGTAAACTTTCCCTTGGATTATAGACCCTTATACCAAGACAAAACCACTACAAATGGACACTAACATCCCTTTGAATTTAATTTAACCAATCAAAAAGAGAGAGGAATAAAGGGTGTGATGCACCTCATTCCGAAGTTTGTCCTTGCTGCTTCCAATCCGATCTTGATCTCCAAACTCCTTAACACAACTTGATACCTGTAATAGGTAGCAAAGAGACACAAAGAACTCCTACTCTACAAGATTAAATAAAACAAATTCATCTACAAATATCAAAGGAACAATAGACAAGCACATGAAAACATACACTTGAAGGAAATAGGCCAAATATATTAAATGAGAACTAAGAAAACTTATAAACCATGAATGTTGTCAGCCGCAACTCCTCCAAGATATCCTCATCCAGACCCTTGCATGAATCCCAAGATCATAAGTTTGATATATCTTTCTGTGTGTCTTTCACCTTGGAAAGCCCTCAATACATAGGCTTGAGAGGCACAACAACCACGAGTATATTTATGGATTATTTGAGGATATGAATTATTTAGGTTAGGATCTAATCCTAGGACAGTGTCATAGGATAACATCCGATCCAAAAAAATCTCATCTCCAAGAGATGGCCCTTAGAAAGAGGCGAGATTCTCCAAATTTTCCTCTAACCAAAAGCAGTGCTCCCCTATAGTTAGAGATAGAGCATTGATACTAGATAAACACTCCCTAAATAAAGTAAAGGGGGCATTACCCTATGGGGTATCACTCCCCCAGCATGGCCAGGGGGGCACTACCCTTCAAAAATGCCCAAAACTATGTTGATTTTTCAAGTAAAAAGTGTGTTTGCGGCCTTGAAATGATGGGGTTTCTTCCTCCAATATGACTTAGGGATCATGGAAAATGTTCTTTGATGGTTTCAAGGGGTTAAAGCACATAGACACACATAAAAAAGTGCATGTGACACTTATCAAGATGCATACGAAATTTGACGACACTTGTGACACTTACCAAGGTGCATACGACACTTGCGACACTTAGGGTGAGATACTTAAGTGTGACATTTTGATGTGTAATAGATTCCCCTTAAAGTGTGAGGTCAAAAGAGAAATTGATGGCTGAAACACTTTACAAATTCTTCGATGCAAGGGTGTTGGAGTGGGAGAACCTGGTAGAAGTTGCAAACAATCATCAAACAATATTAATATATGTTTCATCTCCAAGGAATGCATACATATGCTAGGAATAAAAATGACTCAAAGCATGGTCGTCGACCAATACACTGCGGATCCATGAAATTATTGACTAAGGATATGGCCACCAAACATACAATGTGGATCCATACTTCCATGACTCAATCAAGTTGTAGCCACGAGATTTTACATAGTGGAGCTACAATATGATAATAACAACATAGTCATGGACTAATACAAAGTGGATCTATGTGACAATGTACATCAGTAAGATTTAAACTCCATCGAAGCCTGGGTAAAGCACATAACAGAGTGGTCCCAACCCAGGGCCTTCATCCCAATATCGAATCAGTACGATTCTAACCATGCAAATAGATGTTTTGATGTCGAACATGGTAGAAACCACTTGATTACCGATCATTGATGTATATCGTTAACAAGTGTGAGGAAAATCACCTGTGACTTCAATGACTCCCAAGATACCCTAGTACATTCCAATGAATGTGAATAAATGAGTTGAAGTCGAACACTCGTGGAATCATTCGATCAAAGACCAATGAGGTAAGCCTATTGTCGAATGCGGGGAAACTTACAATTAAGGCATGCAAGATCCAAGGTACTAATTGGTTTCTAAGTCTAATTCCAAGATGATGTGATGAATTCGATAGGAAAAGACTCGTTGAATGAAGGCCTTGATGTATCCTTTATCATCGACAAAAAACTGACACAAGATAATGATGTATGATGATAGAGAAAATGAGGACAAACTGACACAGGTATGAATATTGTAGAATGATTGTAAGGTTGATACTTCCATTGAACATTGTGTGGCATGACAATTGACATGGCAACATTGAATCAACGAGGCAAGGATTCAAACATACTGTGACGATCGCATGCAATTAAAACATATACACACAGAACTATTGCAGAACTTTATATATAAAACATAAACACACAAATGCATTATGTAATTTAACGGATTCATACTGAAGTAATAGTAAACACATACATGCAACATATACAGGAAATACCCATAACTATAAAGACAGTTATAACCACACATAGGATAAACCCACAAAAATGAACACGTAAATAATAATGCAGCATGTAAATTTATAACACAGTTGACACTTATCTTGGTAATAATATCACCAACTGTGTGTAGACCTTCCATGAACCTCCCATCCTTAGACCACACTCCTCATCACTCTCAGCAGTGGGTCACCCCCGAGCTAGAACTAAACTCCACCCAAGTAAATGGATTCCTAACTAGGATAATGGTTCATAGACAACAGGAAAGACTCTGTCACAGGTGCCCACTCAAACTAATAGCCTACATTCCTTCATTCCCCACATGCTTGTCCCACCCCAGGAAGTGTGCCCCTTCTCTGCTCAACAGTCCTTCAACTGCCCCACTTCCTTTCTGGGATTCAGCAACAGGCTGGACATGAAGTCTCAGAGCCATGTAGCTACAGCTTAGCACCTTCAGGAAATCAATTCCCAACAATTATCTCACCCAGAGAGAAATTGCTCACGGGCCTGAAAACCCGCCTCTTCAATATCCTACGGGCCTGACAACCCGCTTCTTCAGTCCATCTCCCAAGCTAACCAACTACACAAACAAGTATGGGTATGGATACATTTTCAGGTACAGTGACATGAAGGTATGGAGGATAGCTCAATGAGTGTCTGAATGATGTTGGAGTGATTGACTGAATGATGGAAAGAGTAATGGAAAGAATCATGGAAAATGAACTAAGTCCAAACAATATGTATGCATGTCCCCAACTTGACACTTGTCATGTTGGGAGATACTTTGGCCCACTTGTCCCCAACATTAGAACTTAGGATAAAATAATTATCCATACTTTATACTTTAAGAAATATTAATATAATATTCCTTGTTGGCTTTGTTATCCTCGATTTCTAAGGATAACTAGGAGATCATGTCTCGAGGCCTACAGGTCCTAGACATGGAGTACCGAGAGCAGGATTGACCTGAGCATGGCCCTGGAGGGCCCATGTTTCTTCTTCTTCATCAGACTTGTCCTGTCGGCAGCAACAACATCCATCACCTTCGGCTTGGACTTGTATCGGAGAAGACTCTTTCTCCATGAGGTAATTGGTCTAGGTATCATGGTATGTGTCATGTTTGATCATTATAACTTTCAGATATATGCATCAGATTCCTTTCATTTCTGACGACTGCTTGGATCTTACACTAACCCACTTGACCATGGTTGGGGGGATTGACAGGGAACCCTAGAAAGCTTGTGCCCATAGGTTTTGGTTAGCTACCAGGGGGGATTTTGAAGAGCCATCGTCCGCTCCCATCATATTATCACTTTTACATCTTATCTCCCATTTATTTATCCCACTCCCCTAGTCCGGACATTAGGATGACCTATTTGTGGGGTTACACCTTATCCTGTGGGAAGAAGGGGCTAAAGGCCCAGGGGGTAAAAGAAGCTGGTAAGAGATAAAAGCCATAAACAATAAAACCTAGAGATGCCTCGCCCAGGGATCCCCGAGAAGGCAATAAAAGGCCTCTCGATAAGAAACAAGAGGGACCCGAAGAAAAATAACCAAAAACAAGACCTAGCCAAGAGGATGGGGGGTCTCATCATGAACCAGTCCATTATGTTCATAGGTACCTAGCAGTATGACATTGCCATTATCTGGTTACCACGCCAGGGCAGTGACCTTTGGTTGCATGGCCAAGGGAAAGGGGGTCTCATCACGAGCCAGCCTTATCATCTCTGTGAAAGTACTCGTGGGTAACACTGTCAGCTCTGGTCACCACACCAAGGCAGTGTCCTCTAGTTAGACCTTGAAATAAAAAGAAAGAAAAAGCAATAAAGAAAAGAAAGAATAAAGGCAATAAAGGGCTTGGAAAGAATTGCATCCATGACAGGTACAGCTCGCCTCCTACAAAGGCAACCACGGATAATATTCACCCCTGTCTTTCACTATGTCTAGACATCCTTAGACCACGCCACCTCGTATTACATGACTTGGATGGTATCCTTTGGAAACTTTCCTCTTCTTATGGATGCTGGCCCAATAGGGCACTTTGTCTTTTTCTTCAGCTTTGGATAGTAGGTCATTGTAATGTCTTTCAGCTATTAGATGATATGCTAGGGGTTTTATGCATGCATTTGATAAAATTAATGATGAAATATGATTGACATTGCTATGATCCCGAGGACTAATGAGCCCATGGAGGGCGAAGTTTTTGATGTGCAGGTCCATGCCCGACGAACAGGTACCAAGTGGATCGGTACACATGGGGAGATGATTAGTTCGGACCTCCATGGGCTGAAGAGCCCATCAGATGGTTGCTGGGACCTCATCAGGGGCAGAGACATGACAGTGATTGGTTGAGCCTTTGCACGAGAGAAGAAGAAGGACATTTTCATCTAGGACGCCTTGGCTGAACCCAACCCTAGGGGGTTGACCCACTGCAGGTGGAACGTGTCCCTCTGTTGACCCAGGACATCCTCTAGAGGCCTTTGACGTCACCTCCAGCGCATGGCAGTTTGACAGGGCAGTTTGGCACGTGTGGCAGAGTTTGGAGGCCCAGAGAGGGCCAACGTTTGTCATCCAGTGTTGTGATTTGCCCTAAATAGGAGCAAAACATCTCCCTCAAAGGGGCTAGATGTCTTGCTCATTGTTCATTTAGGGTTTTCTTTTAGCAGTTTAATGTAAAACAGTATGATTTTTAGTTATTAGCCTTGTCGGTTGTTTTAAATGACCTAATTTTAATTAAAGGTCATTGGATGATATAAGTTGAGGATGTTTTCCCTCATTTTGACATAACACAATTCACTCACACTTGTGAGGTCTGATTTTTGTGCCCTTCTTGGGTATATTGGTTGCATAAGTGAGGCGCACTTTCTATTAGAAGGATATTTTTGGCATTTTGTGGCATTTCTCTCAAGGAAGGTTTACAACTAGGGTTTGCTTATGCTTCTCTTCATGATATGTAAGTGAATTTTCTTGCAAAACTTCTTAATTGAATGGTTGTAGGTGTAATTTCTTACATTTGCTTATTATATTGTTGATTTAAAACCCTAGGTAACAAGCACACAAGTAGATCATTGTTACATGTCCCCTTAGAGAGAGATTTTTTTAGCCATTGAAGAAAAGAGATTGAGCCTAGCCTTTGCTACACTTATCTTGCTTCTTCCCTTGAGCTAGCGTTGAAGTTTATAGGTTGAAAGAGGGTGACGTCCTAGGCCTAGGTTATCTACACCTAGGGCCTTCATCTTCTAGGGTTTGAAAGCCTTGTCCTTACAACACTTTCTCCCTTAGACTTATTCTTTATGTTAGCCGTTTTGCCAAGTTGACCTAAAGAAGGAGGAAAGAGCACGAGGTCTTTCTTAAGCAACACCGAAGTGAGCATCTTTCCCCTAGGGTTTTGATTCTAGGGCCCTGCCTTTGTAGCACTCTAGAACCCTTCCCTCTAGTCTTTAAGCCTTCATCCTTTCAAGACCTTGTGCCCTTATCTTTTGACTCCATATACCCTAAAGGCACTGATATTTGACCTCCAACGTTGAAGTCTTAGTGTACAAAACCATTCTCAAAACCTTAAATTTTGAAACCCTAACTAACAAACTAACCTAATTAGGGCTGACGTCACAGTTGGATATCTCATCTTGACATAGAAAAAGTTGAATATAAGCAATTAAATGATGATTTGAATCATTTATTGAGCAAATTGTTTATTGGATATATTGTTGGCTTAGTCATCTCCATAGATATTGATGAATTGATGGTCTTTCATAGCTAATTGACAAAACGTTGACTTCATTTTATATCTATTGCAATACATTGCTTATTGAATAATATTAGATAGTCATTGAAGTACTAACCCTTTGAGTTATAGCCTGCATATATATATTGTGTTGTTGTTGTCTTGTTCCGAGCAGGTGTTTTCAATAGGGCATACACTTCATTTATTGGATGATTAGCCGGACTGTTTGACTCTGGTGGTAACCTGTGAGGAGGGAACTCTAAAACTTGACTTAATACCTTCTGCCTCTTCAAACCCTAGGTTGTCGGGGACGTCTCCCCTGGGCTAACCTCCCTAAATAGAAAGAACCTCCCCATCGAGGTGACATTGGGTGGGGAAGGTTCCTGTTACGCCAGTTTGATCTCTATCCTTTAGCCTTTGACCTAAACTACAAACTGTGCGATAACAAGCTTAAGCTCCCTGGCTTAGCCCCTTTTCCTTAACTTTTATCCCCCACCCTTTCCCTAACTAGTGGAGTTTAGTCCCCCATACTCTTTTATCGTGGTCGGTCTACGCACAGCAATGTATTTTATATTAATGCTGAGACATATACAAAAGTAGGCGCACTGACCTTTAACATCTAGGATCTTCGGCCTAACAATCACAAAACTGGTCACCAGCCTATAAAACAGAGCATATACACAAAGGCTCCATGGGATCAAAATCACACGCACTTAAGTTGTTGTGCATGGTATCCTGGAATGTGCACACTTCCTCATTTTACTACGCAGTGCATGCACGCACTATGCCATGAAAGGTGCATACAAAAATGATATCAAACAGCTCACCAGCTTAAGTACATTTGCATTTTACATTTACAATTGGGTTCAGCCTAGGGATTTTACATTTCTGGAGCTAGATCAGTTCGATCTAGCCAAGGAGAAGGGATTTTGGAGATTTCAGTTATTGGGTTTTCTTTGCAGAGGCCATAGCGCCATTCTTGGGTTCTTCCAGAGGGATTTTGGTGGAGATTTGATTTGCATTGAGAGTGGGACAATTTCCCCAAGGGGAGGGCACAACTGTGAAGTGGATCTTCTCATGAGAGGGTTTCAAGCTTCATTATTTAGCTAGGTATCTATCCTACATTGTTCCTAGACACCAGATCTATAATTCTAAAGTGTTTTTCTTGTCATTGAGGCCAACTAGGAGGAGGGTTGAATTATCTAGGGTTTCACTCATCCAGGAGGGTGCAAGTCAAATAGGGGATTGTTCAATTGGAGGATCATCTCTTCATAGATCAGCCTGAGACTTCATCACAGGTGTGACCTTGGCTCGATCTACACTTCCCGTGATTTTTAGAGTATTTGGAGGCCTCTAGGAGGAGGGTTGAATTGTTGAGGGTATTCAGTCTTCTAGCAGAGCGTGACTTATCCAGTTGGGGTTTGGCACTTCATAGGGCCCAGATCTCACCTTGTTATTGATTATTGTAACCAGGTAACCTTGGGAAGCATGTATCTTCTCTCTTGATCTTGATTGAGGACCATCCTCATTTTGTTATGATCTCTTATGTTATATTTTACCAGATCTGCAGATCCATTGTATCAGGTTATTCTACTATTATGAATAAAGATCAGATCTAAGGTATTTTGAGTTATCTTTTGTGTTGTTGATATTGCATCTGATTGACGTATGTCCATTGCTATTTATGTTTATTATTTCTGCAAACACACATTAAATCATCATTATAAACCCTAGCGCAACCCTAAAGACCATAACCAGCAAAGTGTTTGATGAAATGCCACAACCAGAAAACAGTTAAAAATTCACGCAAAATGCAATGTTCCTGGCACCTTGGCTTGGGAACATTACAGTGGTATTAGAGCTTAGACTCCTGCCAACCTGAGGGGTCTCCCATAGGGAGAAATGGATATAAGGGAATGGGACTTAACCCTACGAGAGTTGATAGTCAACATACGATAGAATGGAGAACGGATTAAACAAATGGGAGAGAGATTGAAGAAAGAACAAAGCATTCCTACACCCATTAGGAGCAGGAAACTTTGCTACAGCTGGAAAGTGACTTGGTAACCCGATCATAGATGTAGGGTTAAATATAAGAATCACATCATTGAGGTGCTCTATGAAAGTGATGATGAGGTGTGTGAGGATGGAGCGATAGATGCTTATTTGGAGCAGTCTGATGATGCTAGTAACTCTTGCACAGAGGCCAGGGATTCTTGCTTGCTTGAGGAGGATAATGACCCTTGCGTATGGGATGGACAGTTGGATGGACAGGATGATATCCCTTGTACTTCAATATCCATATCACATAGTGTTGATGACCTTACACTTTCGTAGAGTGGTGACATTAGTGAGGATTCACACGTGTTAGCACCTAGACCTGGTGAGCTTCCTATGATGATCGTGACACATTTGTCATCTTTTCAAACACCCGTGATAGCCACAACACATGAGGATATCAGTGGAATTTCAGATATGATGGAGGAGCCTTATGTGAGGGGTGCACACCATGGACATATGGATCCACAGACTCAGGACAAGAGACATGACTTGGAGAGAGTTGATCTTATACATACCTATCAACATGAGGAGATTGAGTCACCTCTTTTGGAGACTCCATTGCTTGAGTAGGTTGCAGATACATATAACTTGATGGGACACTTACTTCCAAGACCAACCTGCAGTGATGAGGACATACCCTTTATTGATCAGGATGATCATAGCATGTGTCTGGACACATCTATATGGGATCCAGGCACAGATGATAGTAGCAGGGTGAGTGCACAGAAGGATACAACTATTCATATAGGATACAATATGATTCAGAGGGAGATAGTATTTGGCGATGATGTGCAGTCGCATATAGGAGGACCTAGTATCACAGTGGACAGGAATCAGTTCAGTGCTTTATCTTTTGCAAAGAATGTTGTTGGGGATTCCAGGGTTGACACTAGCAGTGAGGGGCATGAGGTAGAACCTCAGCATGACCGTGACCATGAGTCACGCTACTTGGCAGGAAAATTGAGATTCAGTGGGGACATGATCATGGCATCCACTAAGCACATTGACGACACACATGCATTGGTGGTCAATTGTTGCTGGAGGGAATCAATGGCACATGATAGTTCAAATGGGGGATTTGCCATAGATGCCTTTCATACTCTCATGGAGAGAGTGTCTGTGATGAGGACCGACTACCAGTAGTTATTGATGGATCGAGACTATCTATTGGGAGTTGGCGAGATGTATCATAGGGCCCTGAGGGAGAAGGAGTTGGAGGTGGACAGACTCACTCATAAGTTGGAGAGCACATGAGGATTCTTGAAAGGCACACAGACAACCCTTCAAGAATTAGAGTCCAGATAAGAGAAGCTTCTTGAGGATATTAAACAAAGATCCACTACATCTATATTAATAGAGAGTCAGATATACCCTTCAGTCATATTGCTAGAGGATGTTGGTGGCTTAGCAGAGGAGAAATAGTTGATGTAGGAGCATGAGGATTACCTTGAATCACTGATGAGTATGGAGAGTTATGATCTGGAGGCACATGAGCTACTCTCCACGAGGATCTTTGAGACAATTGAGCACTCACATACGCATGGGGACTCCAGAGACAGGGGCAGTTATGAGGACACTTACATTGGTGTCCCATGAGCAGTTGACCTTCCTATAGAGGTTGACCCAGTAGTACACCCAGGATCCATGATGTTGCAGGAGTATACAAGAGATTACATGAGTATGCAGAAGAATACAGTGGTGAGTGATAGCTCACAGAGACATGCATAGATGTACAGTTGGATTCAGAGGGGTGTATTGGCTTGCAAGGAGGGGAAACACTTAGTAGAGCATGGATATGTCTGTCCTTTGCAACAACACATAGTTCTGAGAGATCACCTTCCCAGTATCAGCAGTTGCATGAGAGATGGGAGATGGAGAGTGGTTGACCAGCAGTTGGAGGAGTTACCCCCAGTTTTACCTGATGATTGGGGTTCGGTGATGACTACAGGCGAGTATTTATCATGGGATGAGCTTCTGGTCGAATCCTTGGGATTGACAAAAGCATGTGATATTTTCCAGTCCTACAGTCATCTAGAGATCTTTCTGTTAGCCTTTCCTGACACTTTTATCATAGACAAAAGCATGAGTAGAGATAGACAGTGGTTGAGGACATGGAGAGTGGTTAGACCGAGACCACCTGACATGAGTGCTTTTACGACATACAACAGGATAGAGGTGGATATTCATAAGCAGACAATTGAGACTTGGTGCATGATGGTGAGCATCATAGGCCAGGGGATAGCAGACATCTCAGAGAGCGACATAGTTACAGATTCTCATGAGGATGAGCACAGAGAGCTTCCAACAGTGATCAGTATGACACAGGAGCAGTTAGAAGGGATTGGAAGTGATAAACTTCCAAGTTTTCCATGGGATCCGGGAGTTCATTTTTCTAGTAGGTCGTTTCACTTTATGATGACCCAGGTTGCACCAGAGAGTCACATACTCCACTTTGGTTTGGTTTTGAGTGGGCCTGCAGGGCCTATGGAGTGAGACAGTTTCTCCCTCTTGATCATCATGATTGAGCATGGAGATGGTTGGGAAGGTACTATTTCCACAGATATTCTTTTACAGATGCAACTTTTGGACAACAAGCCCAATTTCCACAGGTATTTCAGCTTGAGGATTCAGGAGTGGGGGATCCAGTATGTATACAGGGAGCAGATAGTCATGGTCAGAGTAGTGCAGCGCCAGCATGGTGATCTTTGGTAGAGACTAGCATGGGACCTGAGGATTGCAGGATTGAGCATATCATTGACTGATAGAGGCGAGTGGACCCTTATAGGGGAAAGTCATTTTGACTTTCCAGTGAGCTTCAGTGTTGAGGAGAGAACATCACTTGAGGGTGTCTCGTGGAGGTCTTGCAGAACCTCACTATGGAAGTAGCATAGGAAGTTGATGGAGACCGTGTTGGTCTTGATATGGATCCGGAGGATGGACTCATTCTGGGATGAGTTCATGTGTCATGAGCAGGAGACTCCTAGTATTGATATGATTCAGGATCATGATTCACAGGGTATTGCAGTTCACATCCTGATATGGGACCCAAGGGACGGAGTGCATGATAGTTCATCTTTGGATGGGGTCTACTATGTGTCCCACAGGTGGACATGGGATCTTGGTATTATACTTGGAGGGATTCGGTTATTTCTTGAGGACAAGCAATATTCTAGTAGGGAGAACTGTAATGTCCCCACTTTGGGACATCATTACATTACAGAGTGTTATGATGACCAGAGTAGCCAGATGGAGGTTATAGCGAGTACAATGACTATTGAGGGGTATTTTGGGGTTTGTCTTGCATCGCTCATCTTATTTCATCATTATGATCCATTCCGCATAGCTTGGCTTTCGTTCTGTTGCATTCCGACGATTTCCATGATTTTGAGTTATTTTGGGCTATAAGTCAATTAAATTCACTAAGGAGGTCGTATTGAGCATAATACTTGGAGGAACCTCTTAGTGTGATGGCTCATTGGAATCGAGAGGAAAAAAACTATGGGATAGGATGATGAGAATTGACTTTCAGTGGCCAGGGAAGCCACAAGGAGAGATAATGTGATTTTCAGAGGTAAAATAGTTAATCAATTAATTAAAGTGATTTAATTAAGTAATTAATAATTAATAAAGTAAAAGTCACTTTGGAGGGACAAGGTGAGAAGGAAGGATAAAAGAGAGGCAAGGGCCTCTATTCTCGGATTCATGTTGATTATCAGTCTGATATCTGGCTTCTAGCTAGTGAGCCCATGCCTTGGGGGTTTTGAGGGTTTTGACTTAACAAACTCTAGAGATCAGCTCAGTGGTGAAAGATCCCACCCAGCCTGATCCAAGCTTGATCACGGAGGTGAAATCTTGGTCATGGAGGTGAAAGATTCCTCCCTCACCATTCTACATCAGATCTACTCAGCTTCAGGGGAGTTCTACATCAGCCACATGTACAGAGAGAGAGAGAGGGTGCACCATTGAGGGTTTCCAACAAAGGGGGGGCACATTTATGGAGCTAGATCAGTTCGATCTAGCCAAGGAGAAGGGATTTTGGATATTTCAGTTATTGGGTTTTCTTTGTAGAGGCCATAGCGCCATTCTTGGGTTCTTTCAGAGGGATTTTGGTGGAGATTTGATTTGCAATGAGAGTGGGACGATTTCCCCAAGGGGACGGTGCATATGTGAAGTGGATATGCTCATGAGAGGGTTTCAAGCTTCACTATTTAGATAGGTATCTATCCTACCTTGTTCCTAGACACCATATCTATATTTCTAGAGTGTTTTTCTTGTCATTGAGGCCAACTAGGAGGAGGGTCGAATTATCTAGGGTTTCACTCATCCAGGAGGGTGCAAGTCAAATAGGGGATTGTTCAATTGGAGGATCATCTCTTCACATATCATCCCGAGACTTCATCATAGGTGTGACCTTGGCCCGATATACACTTCCTGTGATTTTCAGAGTATTTGGAGGCCTCTGGGAGGAGGGTCGAATTTTTTAGGGTATTCAATCTTCTAGCAGAGTGTGACTTATCCAATTGGGGTTTGGCACTTCATACAACCCAGATCTCACCTTGTTATTCATTATTGTAGCCAAGTAGACTTGGGAGGCCTGTATCTTCTCTCTTGATCTTGATTGAGGACCATCCTCATTTTGTTATGATCTCTTATGCTATATTGTACCAGATCTGCAAATCCATTGTATCAGGTTCTTCTACTATTATGAATAAAGATCAGATCTGAGGTATTTTGAGTTATCTCTTGTGTTGTTGATCTTGCATCTGGTTGAGGTATTTCCATTGCTATATTTATGTTGATTGTTGTTGCAAACACACATTAAATCATTAGTATAAACCCTAGCGCAACCCTAAAGACCATAACCAGCAAAGTGTTTGACGAAATGCCACAACCAGAAAACAATTAAAAATTCATGCAAAACACAATGTTCTTGGCACCTTGGCTTGGGAACATTACAATGGCATCAATTCCATGAGTATCATAGTGGACTCTATAAAAGACCACTTCATACCCTACATCTCTCATCTTGACTCATCTAAGAAGATGTACGATGCTCTAACTAACCTCTTCTCAGTCAGAAACATTGGACACATAATGAGTCTGAAGAATGAGCTTTGTGACATGAAAATGAATGATGATGACAACATAACATCATACTTGGTAAGAATCTCTCAGTTAAGAGATCAACTACAAGCTATTAAAGAAATCATTTCAGAAAAGGAAATGGTACTCAATGGCCTTCCCAAGGCATGGGATGCATTTGCCGCAAGCATGAACACAATAAAGGAGTATCCCACATTTGAAGAAATTTGGACTTGTTGTGCAAAGAAGAATCAAGGATTAGCACAAAAGACAAATTCCAAAGGAAAGATGATGATCAAAACTCACAAAAAAGTTCAAGAAATTCAGGAATAAGAAGAAGTTTGACTCAAGAAAGAAACCAAATCAAGAAAAGGATATGTCAAAAATACAATGCTTCAACTGTCAAAAATATGGTCACTACAAGAATCATTGTCCTGATTTAAAGAAAAGGAAGGAAACACACAAAGAAACAGTTTCCGAAGAAAAGGAACCCTCAAAGAAAGTCAAACAAGATGAAGCAAGATTTCTTCTTGTAAGTCAAGGTAACAATATTCTTTAAAGTTCTTGTACATAACATGTTTACATAGTTTATGTACATATCATGCATATCTATTTCTTAGAAGATAAGATGTTCAAGTGAAACAATACCTATGGAAGAATAACAAGATAAGGATTCTTATCACGATGACTACAAGTCAAGCAATACACATGAAAAGATGAAGTATGTTGACAATACTTGGTAACAATTCCTGTGGAAGCTATTATATAAGTAACAACTGCCAGATAAGACAAAATCATAATCAAACTTCAAGAGACCCAGAAGAAGTCAAAAAAGAAAGAATTCAACTATCAAGAGGAAATTAGAAAAAGACTTGTGACACTTTGCAGAAGGAAATAAGGATGCAGACAGAAGCGTGGACTCTCTTAGTTAGAGAGAGTTGATTACAGAATTCCAAAAGAAGAGCATGCATTCATGAATGAAGCAAGTATTAGGAGGGAGATAATCCTAAATGATATGATCCATTGAGTATTATGAATTATTTTTCCATGTTCCCATTGAAAGTAGCAACCATGATAAGCAACACGTGTTCAGAAGAAGTCTTCTTTGAAAAGAAGCCTTAAAGTATCCTTGGTTTTCCATCTACATCCATGATCCCATGATGAAGTTGGAATCTTCGCATGGAATCTATAGAAGACTCCATGGACCCAAGAGCTAAATAGAAACATGAGGAGGAACATGAAGATTCCAAGAAAGAAAGAAAAGCCAGAACAACCAGTTATTATACCGAGAATCACAATTATTTTATGAGCAATTGAAAGATTGGCTAAATGCATTGCTTCTGATGAATGTTGATATTGTAACATTGATGATAAATTGTACTTGCTCATTGTGAAGCTTCTTCTTAAGCATTTATTGTGAAGTGATATATTGTGATCATTTCTATTCTACATCATTGATTTGCTTCATCAATATTATCAATCAATTTCTTTATATCAGAAAGTCCTTGATTAAATGAAGTACTAACCAGCAAGTGATCTTTCACATATATAGTTTTCTTGTTTCTTTGTCTCGGGAAGGTACACTTTTGGTTATCATTATCTTTATTGGCTATTTAGCTGGACCTTCTGATCGGTGGTGACTTGTGAGGGGGGGAACTTTTACTTAGCCATAAGCCTTTGCCTTCTCAAAACCCCAGGTCACCGGGGACGTCTCCCCTGGGACTACCACCCAAAATAGAAAGATCTATCCTATCAAGGTGGCAGTGGTAGGATAGTCTCAGTGTCGCCAGTTTGCCTTTCTTTCACCTATCCCTTACTTCAAAGTACAAACTGCGCGATAACAGAACCCACTAGAAGCAATCGAGCAGAAGAAATGGAAGTTATGATAAAGAACAATGTATGTTAGAAAATGTGAAAAAAACTTATGAATGGAAGCATTGCAAGATTCATAGGTTCTTCCAAAAGGAGGGAGAAGACTATGACAACAACTTGTTCCAATAAACCAGATATACCTCTTGTAGTATCCATGGATTGGAATTTACATGTAAAATATTGTTCTTCCCAATAAAGCAAGTGAGAAAGAAGCTTATACCAGAAAGAGACCCGTGTATGCAGATATAAGAAGACCTTGTATGGATTCAAACAACTTGATGTAGAGTATCTCAGCAGAAGCGTGGTGAAAACTTTCTATGACAGAGATAGTGTATCAGAATAGTTACTCAAAAGTTTGGGATGATGTATTGCTAATCCATGGAAAACTTTATTGATGATAGAAGAAGTGTTACTTGGATATGTTTCAGTTTGAGCCTTGCCACGATATCATGAGCTAGCAGGAAACAGAAGTGTTGAATTCGACCATGATATATTGTAATGATCATATTTATATGAAGCCCTCAGAGAAAACCAGTGTTCCATGACAAACCGAAGTACATTGAGATCAAACATTATATTCTTCGTGATGAAGTCTAGAAAAGAGAAGGGGTTCTCAAATATATCTCCACAGATGAGAAGATAGTAGATATTTTGGTAAATCCTTTGTCCAAGATGAAAAGTTTGTGTACTTAAGTAACAAGTTGGGGCTCGTGGAGACGAATTCCTTATTGAAAAAGGAAGAGATTACTCTCAGGTTGGGAGGGAGCACTAATATGTTATTGATTTATGGACAGTCATTTTTCAGTTTGAAAAATGGTCCAGGATGAGAAGTTCCTTTCCAGTTCGGAAAGTGGTTTGAGATTTCTGACGGACAGGCATTTTCCAGTTCGGAAAATGGTCCAAATCGGACAGTCATTTTCGTAATGAAATTTGTCCGATAGATTGTTGATGTACCATAGACAGTGATTCCCCTTGTGGCCAATGTGGGGGAATGGTCTAGGAAATTCATTCTTCTTGGCAGTCACTCTGAGTAGTGGTCAAGTAGAATGGTCTGCCTCGTTAGGCAGTCATTCTTTCAAAGTTCACAGTTGTGAGCAGTTTTGAAGAATGGTTTGTTTTGGAGGTTGGTGCAGGACAGTCATTTCCATTAGGAAATGGTATGGACAATCATTCCCTAGGGAAGACTCATTCTATACATGTTGCACTATGATTAGTGCTGGAGGAATGGCCCAGTTAGGTGAATGGTCCAGGTTCACCAATCAGGGATAAGCATTCCCTAGGGCAGACTCATTCTCTCCAGGTTGCACTATGATTAGTGCCGAAGGAATGGCCCAATTAGGTGAATGGTCTAGGCTTAGAAATCAGGGACAGTTATTCTTCTATGCTTGAGAAGAATAGTCCAGATAGCCCATGGTTGATGTTTTACCTCTTGAGGGCAGATGCTCTTCCAGATTTCACAAATGTGAGTGGAAGAATGGCCTAGATGACTCAGTTTGTATCATGATATTGTCATGCAGGTTGATATCGGATGATATGATTACCGTGGAGATTGTATGTCTCTGGACAATAGTTGTATTCCACTGTGGTGGATGTGTTCCACTGGTTGTGACTATGTGTCACTAGTTAAATAGTCGTGTGCTACTTGGTGTGGTTGTGTACCACTGGATAGTAGTTATGTACTACTATGGATAGACACAGTTGTGTTCTATTGAATGGCATTGTTCTGATTGCCATGAAGACTATCAATAGTGTTGGAAATGATTACCAACTAGATGGATAGTCAGTGTGCTGGTGGATAGATATTCTCTAGGCGTAAAATGGACCAGGACAATTATTCTTCTAGGAAATATGTCCGGAGTAGAAGAATAGGTCTTGTATCACTCTGTGGAGTGAGTGACTTATTCAGCATCATGCTTGATTACTCAAATGGAGTATGGATTCGAGAGATGATGCAGTTGATGTTATTAGATGATACTGATAGTGATGATGGTGCTCGTGATTTAATCATGAGATAGCATGTGTGGCTATGATGATGCTATCGGTCGAATGGTATGTTTGTGCTCAAGACCATTTCTTTCAATACCTCTCTAGCTAGCAGGGAGTGTTGATATTTTTGGTAGTTGTGGGAGGTATTAACCTCCACATGTAACTTTGACAAGACTAGAATATTCTAGGAAGCAAGAGAAACCCTAAAAGCCTTAGACATAACCCTAGAAGACAAGTCGGCTAAAGAGAATAATTAATATTGAGTTTCTAGCCTCCAGAAAGAGAAGTTGGCCTAGGCAACTAAGGAAGAGCAGTATAAATACAGGATGGCATAGCTCATTTGGACACACACAGCTCACAACTGCAGAAATTCAGTAAGTGCGCAAGTTTGGAGAGTAGTTGCAGTTGCAGCTACTGCAACTAGTATTTTCGGTTTTAGGCTTGGACTTTCTCTTGATTATGGTTTGGAATTTTTGCTTGGTACACTATCTCTAGAGAGTGGTATGCTACCTTGATTGGAATTTGGACCTAGGGTTTGCTTCCAGAATTATTCTCTCTATCAAGGTTAAGGTGCTCGGGGGTGGCTTCCGCCTATGGTTGGGTGACAATATTGTTATATTGTCTATGGTTAAACAAGCACACCTATTATTTCTAACAAGTAGGAGACACCAATCGCGTGGTCCACTCGCTAACATACGAATCATGGTATGTTGGAACTTACATGTTATCGTGGACCAACCCTTAAATTCAATTTGGGTTAACACATGAGAGGAGAGGAGAATTTATAGTTGTAAAAGTTATTGTGTCACAAAATAGGCTTATTTGATTGTTGTTTCCAACACACTCATCCACACAACACGTCACATAGAGGAGGAGGAGGAGGAGGAGGACACTGAAAAAACAAGCATACTCAACCCACAACCAATCAACCATTATGTTAGTAGGAGACACTCCTTTGTGGTTACCCCGATTACCATAAGGATCATAGTATGTTGGGACTTATATACAACCATAAACCATCCCATACAATAAATTTAGAATAACACATGAGAGGAAAGGAAATTTTATAGTCATAGAAACTCATCCAAGATGCCACAAATAGGCATATCTACACACACACCCACACAACACGTCCCAAGGAGAAGGAGGAGATCAAGCAAGCAAGCATACTAACCCCGCTACCAATTAACCACTATGTTACTCAGAGACCACCACTTCCTTGTGATTGCTCCCATTAACATAAAAATCATAATATGTTGAAACTTATATAATAAAATTAAAACAAAACTCTCAAAAATAAATAAATTATCAAAACAAAAATATATATAAATAATTATAAATATTTATTATTATTATTAATTAATTTGATTCATTAAAAATCCTAATTATCAAAACAAACATATATATAAATAAACATAAATATTTTTTTATTATTAATAATTAATTTGATTCATTAAAAAACCTTAAATTCCAGGACAACACAATCCATTATACTTCGTGTCCATTATACTATGTGTAAGTGTAAATGTAATATATATATTTACATGCAACCATTAAGATATTTGTATGTTCCATTATCACCAATGGCTATTGTAAGTATTGTGTATTACAATAATGTATGTGTTATTCGTACATATATGTTTTAGAGGTATATATTTTAAATTTAGACTAGTTGTGCTAGATTTCAGATAGAAGTTTCAGATAGGGTGGAAAAAGTACAATGGTATTGGGCTCCATATCGATGTAGGCTAGTTATTGCATTGAGAGTAATGAGGTGTTATGGACTTTATGAAAGTTCCAGTAACTAATAAAAATAAAATCAGCTTTATTTTTTATTTTTAACTGAAACGGTTATGTTTTATTTATTGAGGAAGAGAATGGACATGCGCCATGGCAGCCATCATTACAAAGCTTCTATTTCAGTATCTTGTGCTATTTCAAAATGCAGAATGCTCATGAGTTACAAGGATGAATTGAACTTTCTTCATTTAGGAGAAGCTGCCCTTTCCCAAGAGTGCATCCTTTGTTCGCCAATAGATCTACTTCACTGTTCGAGTTTCTGAGGATGTGGAAGAATTTGTAGGAGTCAAAATCGAGCAGGGTTCTCTTTAATCTGTTCAGAGTTTTGTTGAGACTTGCATTGGTGAACAGTTTATCCGTGTTTAAATTTTTTATTAGAATCTCTGAATCTCCAAGAGCTTGGAATTCTTTGTATCCTCTGTCTCTGGCTATTTGGCAAGCTTTGAGGAGGGCTTGGATCTCTGCTTGATTGTTGGTTTTCTGCCCGATGCCCCAACAAAAACTGTCCCTTCTTGAACCGTCCGAGGCATAAATGACTCCTCCTGCTCCTGCTGTCCTAGGATTGCCTTTGGAGGCTCCGTCGAAGAAGATCGTGGTGATTTTTTTACTTCTCCACCATTCTTGGATGTTAGCTTCGGAGTCTCTTTTTTTCCACACCGGGTTCACTGCTTGAGGGGCTGTCAACTGCTTCCGAGGGTGGGGAGAAAGGGGGCCCATCCACCTCTCTTCTTCAGGGAGCAGCAAGGCACAATCGGAGAAATATTGTTGTTGAGCTGCTTCCAGGAGGAAGGCTTTGGCCTTTACCGCTGCCAGAAAAGGGGCTTGCTGCTTTTCATTGAAAATCAAGTCATTCCGGGTCAGCCAGATCTGCCAGCAAACATATTTGGGAATGGCATTCTAGACTTTCCGCCAGAATGATTTGCTGGGGATCTTTAGAGGATAGCATTGGTTCCAGGCATCAAATAGATCTGCTACAGAGTGAAAATGAGGGACTGTGATTTTTAAGTCATGAAGAATGAGCCTCCAAACTTCTTTGGCAAAGTTGCAGTCCATGAAGAGATGCTTAGCTGTTTCTGAACTGCTTCTGCACAGCTCACATCTATGCGGCCCAGCTATGCTTTTTTTTTCCAGATTGTCTCCCGTTAACAACTTGTTGTGAACCAGAGTCCAAAAGAAGAAATTTACCTTGGGTAATGCTAGCGGATCCCATACTTTCCTCCAAAATTCTGGGGGTTTTCTGCTATTCCTGCTTGGCTGAAGAGCGTTGTAGGCTTCTGATATTGTATATCTGCCAGATTTCCCCCACCCCCAACTATCTTTCATTTTCCTGTTCACTGGGGCCGCTTCTTCCAATAGCTCTTCTAAAATGCATTTTTGCTGCTTTAAGCGTTCTGGAGCTCCAAAGAAGTCCCACCCTGTCCAGTCATCATGACTGTCCCAATTGGATAAGTCATAGACACGATTTATCCCTGCACGCCTCAGCCAATCTTTCATATCTGCGATTTCATCATTATCTTCTAAGGGTTCTCTGTCCATTATGCGGTCGCGCCACAGGTTGATGGGCTTGCCGTTGCCTGGGATCCTATACGCCTTTCCCTTGAAGAATTTTAAACTTTTATTACATAAACGCCATACCTGCGTGCTGGGACGTGTTTGGCTTTCTTGCAGATCTCTGATCGGGACTTTATGAGCGTACTTCGTCTTCAAGATTTCGCTGACGGGATGCTTGGGATTATTGAAGAGATTCCATAAGATTTTGCCTCCAAACGCCAGGTTTACTGTTGCTGGATCCCGAATTTGCAAGCCTCCCTCAGATGTTGGGCGTTTGACCGTTTCCCACTTGACCAGATGAAATTTTCGATGGTTCTCTTTCCCCCCCTGCCATAGGAAATCGTGTAGCAGCTTGGAGATTTGATCGGTCACACTTTTTGGGGCGAGAAGGAAAGCTGCTTGATATAAAGGAAGCGCAGATAACACTGCCTTGATCAGGATGACCTTGCCTCCCTTGGTGAGCCAATAGCCTCCCCATGCAGAGATTTTTGATTTTAATTTGCTAATAATATCTGTCCACGACGACCTCTTATTGCAACAGTTAGTGATGGGAAGGCCGAGATAGTTGATATTTTCCCAGTGGGCATGGCCAGTGAAACCCAGGACGTTGGAGATACCTGTGAGCTCTGCCTGCCCAATGTTCCATCCGAAAATTGCACTTTTTTTTTTGTTGATTGAGGCACCAGAGACCCTGCAGTAGCATTTTAGGACTGTGTCAAATTCCTTTGCTATTCTAACAGAAGCACCTCCCAAGAGGAGGGAGTCATCAGCAAACAGGGAATGGTTCTGAGCTGGAGAGGAAGTGGAAGGTTTTAGACCTGGTAGGGAGCCTGAGGATTTTTCAGCTGTTAGCTTTCTGCTGAGGGAATCCGCCATCAGGATGTACAGGAAAGGAGAGAGCGGGCATCCTTGCCTGAGGCCTCTCTAGGCTTGGAAAAAAGTGGTAGGGAGACCGTTTACGAGAGGAGCAATCCAGGGATTGTCAGTGCAAGCTGAGATGAGATTAACGAAATGGGAGGAGAAACCAAAGGAAAGTAGGACTTTGTAGAGAAAGGCTCGATTGACTCAGTCAAAAGCATTGACCATGTCGAGTTTAATTAGCATGCCTTTTTCTTTTCGCTGCTTGCTTGAGTGAATTATCTCTTGGACTTGGATGACATTATCCAGAATGTGTCTGCCTTCTACGAAGCCACCTTGATTGATGGAAATCAACCTATTGAGCAATGGTTGGACCCTGTTAGCTAGGAGCTTTGCCAGAATTTTGTAAGAGGCATTGCACAGCGATATTGGCCTAAATCTGGCGAAGGTTTCAGGGTTGGTTTCTTTAGGGATAAGGGCAAGATAGGTGGAATTAGTTCCTCCTCCTACTTTAGCTTTTGTCATAAATCCTTTCACCATTTTTAAAAGGTCACCTTTGATGATGTCCCAGCAGGTTTTGTAGAAGCGAATTGGGAATCCATCAGGCCCAAGGGCCTTGTCCGGTTCCATGGACCAGATAACTTTTATGATTTCTTCTTCAATGAAGGGCTTAGTGAGAATGACATTATCTTCAGGGCTGATCAGAAGAGGGATGTTAGCGAGGAGGTCTGCAGTATCTTCCTCGTTGGTTTGAGAATCTGCAGTGTAGAGATGTTTGTAGTGTGCTTCAGCTGCCTCTTTTATCTCACTGAATCCTTTGCAGATCTGCCCCTCTACTGTTGTAATTTCAGAGATGTGGTTTCTTGAAAGTCTTGCTCTATATTGGCGATGGAAGAAGGAGGTGTTGTGGTCGCCTGCCTTCAACCACAAACTTCGTGACTTGATTCTCCAATACTCTTCCTCCATTCGAAAAGATCGAAATGTAGAACATTGAGTTTTTACTTCTTCATTGAGCAGCGCTGGTGTGATATCTGTGGTTTCCATTTCTGCTTGCAGCGTCTCTAAAGTCTGAACAATTTCTTTCCTTTGACTGGTTGGATTTGGAATTGGTTTCTTTATCCAACTCTTCAGGGCTTGCTTTGTAGCTTTGAGCTTTTGTTCCCAAACATAGCTGGCGGACCCTGAGAAGGATTTTCCCCATGCTGCTTTCACTGTATCAGTGAATCCGTCCCTTTCAATCCAAAGAGGGCTGAATCGGAAGGGGATTGGGCCAAGATCTTCTTCGTCTTCTAGAATGAGCTGAACTGGTTTGTGATCAGACGTCAATTTCGGCAAAATTTTGGTGATAATTATTTTCTTGTTCATCATCAGAGTGTCTTGGACAAGAAATCTGTCGAGACGAGCTGATATATGTTCCTCTCCCGTTCTATTGTTGGACCAAGTGAAGAGCCCTTTGACTGGACTGAAATCAAGAAGATTCCATTGCTGTATGAGGTTTTCAACCGTGGGGAGAATGGTGTCTCTGCTATCGATTCCTCCCCTTTTTTCTTTGGATTTTAAGACAATGTTTAAGTCCCCAGCAAGAATGATATTACTAGGGGAATGCTGCTCTAAGAATTCATTAAGGGTGTTCCAACAATCTCTCTTTTCATAATACAGGACAGGTACATAAAGATTAAAGAGGGATATGGACATCTTACTTGAACAATGCGTTAGCTCCGTAAAGATCCAGTGCTGAGTTTCATGTGTTTTGGTCAGCTGAAAGAGCTCTTCTGTCCATAGAGTTGCAAGCCCTCCGTATGAGCCTCTTGAGTTGACTGCTATTCCTGCGCTTTTCTTCCATTTCTTCTTACTGATGTCTAGGAGGGCTTTCCCCTCTATCTTAGTCTCTTGGATCATGAGAATGTCTGAGGGTTCTATTTTGAGCAAATCCTTAACCGTTTCCGCTTTCATGGGATTACCCAGACCTCTGCAATTCCAAGAGACAAAGCGCATTATTTACCAGGGGTGGGATGGGAGCCTCCCTTGGGGGGCCTGTTTCTGGAGCTTCTCACAATAGACATCTCAATTGTGGGCTGGCTTCCTTGTGTTTTGAGCCTTTCCGCCTCCGCCTCCCTTGCTTCTCTACGAGATTTCCTACCAACCTTTCTTGAGGGCTGCTCAAAGTTTTCCTCCTCCGAGGAGTCGGAGCTTTCTGCTGGTTTTTTCCTTGTAACATCTGCATATGAGGAGTTGGAAGGGCTTCCTTGGGGGACTTCCAGGTGAGCCATTTCCTCATCTTCTTTGTTAGGGTTAGGGGGAGCACTTTGATCCAGGTTCTCCGGAGATATTGTATTTGGCTTGATCTGCCTAGGTTCTTTATTGTTTGAGCTCTTTTCTTGGGTGGGATTGGAGCTACTTGGTACCTCGTTCGAAATGCCTTTTCCTTTGCTTTTTTTTTATTGTTGGTTTTTTGTATTAGGGTCCATTGCTCTCCATTCTGCTTGTCTGACTGTTCTTCCACCTTTTTCTTCCATTGCTTGGCGAAGTGCCCGTATCCGTGGCAGTGCCTACATTTGAATGGGAGTTGTTCATAGTCCAACTCTTGTACGTGCGTCCATCCTGCTACTGTTAGCTTAATGGCTTCCGGTATCCCCTCCTCCAGATCTACTTCGACACAGATACGTGCGCATGAATATTGATCTTTTCTTGCAGCCTAGTCTATATATTTTCCTAGTCTGTTGCCGATAATCTGGAGAGACTTCGGATTCCAGCAGTGGAGGGGGAGATGGGGAAGCCGCACCCACACCGGAACAGCAGATGGGACATCCTGAGCTGGGTCGAAGTCTGGCGACCATTTGTTGAGATATAGTCCTTGGGGACCCATGAAATAAGGTCTGTTTCTGAAGATTAGGCTTCTGTCCTCTGCACTTTCAAAGACGAATACAAAGAAGCCTTTGCCTACGAAGTAGCTCTTGATTCCTTCTTTGATTAACGGCTTCCAATTCCTTTGCATCCAATCCTCTACTGACTTAGGCGAGGGCCAGAGGCCCGTGAACTAGCCTATGAGACCTTTCTCGGCAAGATTAAGAGCTGCTTTACAGGTTTCTTCTTCAGGAAGAGCTACCGATGGTATGGAGTCCATCCTCTTAACAAATTTCTGTTGACTGGCTGAGGGCTGTCGCTTAGAGATCGAGTCAACCATTGCTTTGAACGCCATCACTTCCGGTGGAGGGGGCAGGGGAGGGTCCAGAGACTCTGAATCCCCTGGGGGCGGCATGTCTGATCGCAGCACAGTCCCAGACGCAGCAGGGGCCGGTTGCTCAGCTAAAAAGAGGGGGAGGGGGGCCCAGACAAGGCCCTGATAGGAGACCGGGATCGAGGAGGCCCAGCAGCAGGAGCTGCCAGGCAGGGAGGCCGTAGGGGGCAGCTCGGGGGCGCAGAGCGGCTAGGTCACGGGGGAGCCGGGTGCGTTTTTTTCATTTCAGAATATTTAGTAATATGATGCCCTTATAATTTTTGTCATAAAAGGTGAGTGGGCTTGGCCCAGAAACGGTTAAACTCTCACGGCGAGCCACGCCCTCGCTCGGGATCGAGCACAGGACCTGTCCGTCTTAACGAGAGCGATCTTACCACTACGTCGCCTCCACTGACCTTAAAAGGTGAGTGGGCTTGGCCCAGAAACGGTTAAACTCTCACGGCGAGCCACGCCCTCGCTCGGGATCGAGCACAGGACCTGTCCGTCTTAACGAGAGCGACCTTACCACTACGCCGCCTCCACTGACCTTAAAATCAGCTTTATTTTAAAAAACAACAATAAAAATAAATAAAATAAAATAATAAATAAAGTTGACTTAGTTTAAAAAACAACAATAAAAAAAATTACACATTAATAAATTGAATCCATCTAGATGTTTGATAGATCCTAATTTAACATGAATTTAAGCTATTCTAACACTAAAAAAAAATGTTTTATAAGTATATATTTTAAATTTAGATTAGTTGTGCTAGGTTTCAAATAGGGTGGAAAAAGTACAATGGTATTCGGCTCCATATCTATGTAGACCAGTTATTGTATTGAAAATAATGAGGTGCTCTAGACTTTATTAAAATTACCGTAATTAATAAAAATAAAATCAGCTTTATTTTAAAAAACAACAATAATAAAAAATAAAATGAAATAATAAATAAAGTTATCTTAATTAAAAAACAACAATAAAAAAAAATTACACATTAATAAATTGAATCCATCCAGAGGTTTGATAGATCCTTATTTAACATGAATTTAAGTTAATCTAACACTATAAAAAAATCAAAGAGATGGTAAATGTTCATACCCATCTAAAAATAAAAATACAAAAAATCCATCCCTACATTACATTCACAATACATTCCCCATTGTGAGAAAAGTTTTTACTGTCAATACATGCCATCGTCGGTGCTATCTAAGTATTAAAACTAGTTTTAAAAAGAAGTGTTGCAATACTTTACATGAGTCAAGATGGCCGAGTTGGTCTAAGGCGCCAGTTTCAGGTACTGGTCCGAAAGGGCATGGGTTCGAATCCCATTCTTGACAGTCATACGCTATGGTTTTGCTTTTTGAATTGACAGTCATACGCTATGGTTTTGCTTTTTGAACTGTGCATATGGCTTTACGTGGAGAAAATACCGTAGGTACGTCATTTACTGACAGCTCATTTCAGCATTCTCGTTGCCCTACGCAAATCTCCGGCAGGTCCGCACTTTGTTCCTGGTTTCTTCCTTCGGCAAAGACCATCGAGACCACCTCGGCGAGTCCGCGGCTATTTATAGAGCGCTTCTATGTGGACTGGGAGTTTTTCGATGTACTAGGCTCTTTCTAAAGGGTGCGCCAATTTCAACATGTGGGATTTGAATCATCTTTCTTTCATAGATGTAGTAATGCACCATAATGTGGCAATTAAAATGGTTTATTATATAGATTTAATATGTTTAAGCTTGTTCGATTAGCTTAAGAGGCTGAGCATTGTGGATTACAAGCAAGAGGTTTATTGTGTAGATTTAATAGGTTTGAGCTCTTTTGGTTAGCTTAAGTGGTTGAGTGTTGTGAATTACAAACAAGAGATTTATTGTGTATATTCAATAGGTTTGAGCTCTCTCAATTAGCTTAAGTGTTTGAGCGTTGTGAATTACAAGCAAGAGGTTGTGGGTTAAAGTCCCTGAGCTGACTGCCTCTATGGATATTATTGGGCCTTACTTAATGTCTCTAGCGGATTAGATTGCCAAAAATGCAACCCACCAATTTACTTGAGGTACCATCCTCGAAATAAGGGAAAGTGCTTGGAGAGTTTCATTGGGATGTGTATTCTATTGAAAAACATAAAAAAAGAAAAATTCAATAGGTTTAGGTAATTGTCTAGAGTGTTCATTGAATAGATTGGTTTCAACTAGATATTGTTATACCCGCTTGCTTTAGAGGTGTTTTCACTATATATTTAATAAGTTGTATTGTCATAAAAAGGTTGTGAAGGATGAACCATGGTTTTGTAGAAAAACACATGCATAACTAATGTTATATCTTGTCATTTTACATAATGTTATATCTTGTCATTTTACATATGTATATAGCTAGCAATTGCCCTTGATGATGAAAATGACTTTCTAAAAATATGTGATGCAATAAATTGTAATATGTATTATGTCAGTTGAATTTCTCTACACTATGTCGATCAAAGTCCCTGGTTGGAAGAGTAACGTTGTCATTCTATTAGTGTGATTTTGATGCATAAATTAAGATTCCTTAGTTAGAAGAGTAAGGATGCACTCTAGTAATGCTTGGGATTGGTGGGCCTGGGAATGATAGGCCCAAGATGTGTTGGAGCAAACTTTAATTATCAACCCAAGAGCATAAGACTTTTCAAAAAATTAGCATTGTTACTATATGTAATCACAATGACTCTTCAATCTAGAGATGTTAAATTGATTGATGGGGGGG
>ML782569.1:350176-386323 GCA_009831015.1 Picea engelmannii | reverse complement strand
AACACATGCATAACTAATGTTATATCTTGTCATTTTACATAATGTTATATCTTGTCATTTTACATATGTATATAGCTAGCAATTGCCCTTGATGATGAAAATGACTTTCTAAAAATATGTGATGCAATAAATTGTAATATGTAATTTCTCTACACTATGTCCATCAAAGTCCCTGGTTGGAAGAGTAACGTTGTCATTCTATTAGTGTGATTTTGATGCATAAATTAAGATTCCTTAGTTAGAAGAGTAAGGATGCACTCTAGTAATGCTTGGGATTGGTGGGCCCGGGAATGATAGGCCCAAGATGTGTTGGAGCAAACTTTAATTATCAACCCAAGAGCATAAGACTTTTCAAAAAATTAGCATTGTTACTATATGTAATCACAATGACTCTTCAATCTAGAGATGTTAAATTGATTGATGGGGGGGTGAGTTAATGGTTTCATAATGTGCCTACTCAAATGGTTGAAAGGTATATTAATGCATGCAAGACTTCCCAGACAACTCTACCAAGTGTAACCCCAAGTAGGAACTATGACTCTTGGCTTCATCGAGTTGTTCTAACAAAATGGAAACCAATACCCACAAGGCAAATTGACCACCAATTAATCTAAGCAATGTAGATGAATCACCCTGTAGCAAACTCTAAGCTTGCACACATTGGCCCATCAATTCACCACATCACTAACTAAAAGACAATTCAACTGAGAGTAGCCCAAGGGACTACCACTCTTGTCATTGTAGAATTACTCTAGATGTCTTAATTAATCTATGATTCTGAAAACAATTTGACAGGGGGTAACTCAAAGAACTACCACTCTTGGCATTGTAGAATTGTTTGATCCCAAGATCAATGAAAGTAAATTGCAAGAAATAAATCTAACTAATCACAAAGTAGGAAATAAATGGCAAGAAAAAAACTATCTAATCATACAATAGGAAATAAATTGCATAATGAAATGTTAAATTAAAGAAATGCATTAACAACAAACAATAAAGACTCACAGTTACATGTTTCAAGAGTGGACCTTAGCTTTGAAGCTCATTGGTGTCCCCCAAAATTAATCTATGATTGAAATTAAATGTGGAAAAGAAAGCTATAGCCATGAAATAAAACAATAGGAAAATATGTTCTTTTAAAGAGGAGACTCAAATATATATTGCACCTTTGGAGTCTTGGCTCAAAGGGAGTAAGGGTCGAATCCTCCAACCTTACAAAATATTCAAAACCACTAATAAGAAAGAAATGTCTTAATCTTTATTAAAAACTAAAGTGAAGTAGCAAACTCCTCAATGGGCTGAAATTATACATTTATAGAAAATCGCCAATAAGAAAGATGATCCGGATTATTTTGAAAACGAAATGAAGGAAGAGATATAGCAATAAAATATACATAGATACAGTAATGAGAAATTTTTATTAATGAGAGAATGTATAGAAACTGTAAAATTACAGAAAATGACTCGCTAGAACGGTAGCAGTTTATCTTTGAGAAGAGATGTGATGGCCACGCTCATTCACAAGAAGATGATGGTGATTACAATGAGGCTCTAGAGGCCTTTTTAACATAAAGAAAACCTAAAACCCTAACCCCTGAAGATGAAACGCCAAAAGTCATGTGGACCCCGATGGAGTAAGTTGGTATGTCAACTTCCCAAGGGCGTAATTTTTGCATACGATCTTCGTTTTGGACGCACAATAGCTTGTTTCAAAGGTTTATCCGAGGAATACACATTTTTTCATCACTCTGGCTAAAACCTATAGTGTGACTATGGCGGGCCCAAAAAACATTGTTTAGGGCCTCAAAACGGCCCAGTGAAATAGATGGGTGGCCACCGATTTCTGCCTAGATCAAAAGAAATGTCTCAATCTTTATTAAAAACTAAAGTGAAATAGTAAACCCCTCAATGGGCTGAAACTTATACATTTATAGAAAATCATTTGGTTTCTTGGATAGTTCCCAAATCCTAAGAAACTTTAACAATTTTTATCCTAATTGTTTCTTGAAATAAAAATTCCCAAGAAGTGATTAATTAACAACTTATTGAAATATAAAATAGAAATTATATCTTCTACAAAAATAGTTAACTTTAAAAACTTTTATCCTAATTGTTTAATGAAATAAAAATTCCAAGAAGTGACTAACTAACAACTCCTTAAAATATAAAATAAAAATTATATCACCTACAAAAATGGTTCTTTGGTTGGAAATGCTTATAGATGTAATACAATTTTTCTTCATAAATCCACTACCCGTGGATAAATATGCTCATTTCCTTTGAAATATGTTTTCTGCAGCATGTTGTAAAAAAAATTGCAACTGAAATGATGTAGTGGCACACTAGGAAAACTAAACAGCACTAAGAGAATTCAGCAGTACATAAGGAAGGTTTCTGCAGTTCACTAGATTTCGGTAGCACTCGTGAGAAACTTATCAGCAAACTCACTAGCAACTCATCAACACATTGCATAGGAATTATTTGGACCAGGAATACTTCAAAAATGTCAAAGTTTTTGCAACAAAGATGAATAGACACTAGTATTGCCCTACAATATAGATCATCAGTGCCTCCAACATATAATGATCTTCAAGAAATGGTGCATTCTATTCAAAAACTACATTAAAACTATCACATACATCAATTTATAAGGAGTTGCTAGATAAAACCCAAATACAAGATGGTGGATGTAATGTTCGAGGCACAAAATGGGATATTTAGTGGTTGAATAGTGATGAAATGCAAAAAGAAGATGAGCAAAATGAGAAATTTCTAAGGCTTATCATACCCTCCAACGAAAAGATTTGCACGTCCTCAAGCAGCAATCATCATCCATGTTGCCTCTAACATTATTCTTTGAAATTATAAGTTATCAAAATGGGTCTTTGCAGCTTACTCTTGGTATCCTTTGGCATACTCAATATTTTCTTATTACCATAGTAGAGGAAATCAAAATTGCATTACTATAAAATTATTATATTTTTTTTTGTGTTGGAACTCCATAGCCTTAAATGTCTTGATTATGTAGGTGCACCAGCATCACCGAGCTGCCTATTGCAGGTTTTCCACTTGGTGCTTTATTAAATTGCCATTTTGATTTTCAACCTAATGGATTTTTTTTCACAGTTTTTTGGGTAGGGATTTCAACAACACTCCAAATAATTAACATCGTTTTGTTGAAAAATAGTGCTTCCAAAATCTATAGCACATTTCATCATCATTCTGTTGAAAATAAAAATAACAATGTTACTAAAATCTTCTGAAGCACCTAAAATAATTGCCATCATTCTGTTAAAAAATAGTGTTGCTGAAAAATATTGTTATAAAAAGTATTTTCTGCAACAAATATGGACTATCAAAAAAATTTTCATCAACAAAGATTGATCTTTACCAACACTATGATTGTAAAATTATCATCATCCATCTAGCTAAGCCTCTTAAAAATGGAACTATGAGATGTAAAAAAATGGAACTATGAGATGTAAAAGAAAGTTGTCTAGTTTAGAGGAGCTACAAAAGCATCTTCAAAAGTAGAATCCCTTAATCTAATTATGAAGTATTTTACAATATTTTTCTGGTAGCAAACATGGATAACTGAAAAAGAAAAGTATATGCATAGTGACAGCAAAATAAGAATAATAAGCATGTGCATTGTCTTTAGCCATGGCTTCTTGTGTTGCCCCACAATGTTTAGCTTATGTATTAATTTCTCATCATTCATAGCTGCATTATGTTTTCTCTAATATTTTCCTCCACCCCTTAATTGTCTCACCCATGATGTGAAGTGTCACATCACACCCCAACTGAATATCATGGCCATCCTCTAACAACATGAGCATTAAGTGAAAAAAATGTAGGGGAGAGTAGGAAAAAGAAAGACAAGATAATGGGATGAACATTTAAGGAGATGATAGCTAGAAAGGTCTAACTAGAAATATTCTGAAAATGATGAAATTTAAACAGATATGAGAAAGTGAATGGCAATACCTGGGTTACTTGGTCAAGAGTGGTTAGAGTACAAGTCATATGCGTGCAAAAAGTGTGTAGGAGCATTAGTATGAATCATTCTGCAGTAGGTAAGAATTCTTCAACAAGTCGGTATGCATCAACAATGTGCCATGCTGCAACTACAATGTACAATGAACTATGCAGCAAGGAGTATTTTGTAGTAACTTGTAAACTRGAAAATCAAATATAGCAGTAAATTATGAACTCKAGGGGATTGTTGGACTGGCTATTGTTTCTTTTGGTTTGGATTGGATACCAAATAGCTGAAGAGCTTATCTCAAGTTGTTCCGTAAATGGAAGGATTCCGACAAAAAATGGTTCAAATTCCACCCCTTGCTTTTAGTTACCAATTTGATTGACCGCTGCCTCCACCTAGTAGGTAGTAGTTGAGTGATGGATTTAAACCACTCCACCAGGGATTAGAACAGCGGGGGATATAGGCTAGTATTAGAACTCTCCAGGGTTTCTTTTTGCAAAGAAGCTTGCCAGCAAGTTGGTTTTCAATTTTCCTTTKTTTTGTGGCACACAAGGGTTTTCACTACAAGATTRTTGTTTTTTTTTAATTATTCCATGGGATAACTTGCCAACAARATAGTTTTCAAGAAACCCTACTGCCTATGATGCCCCATGGGGTTTTSATCACAAGATTTGAAAAAAAAAAWTCCTAAAATGGTCTTTTTCTACCCAACACTCTATGAATTCTCTCTAAGAACTACCTTGGCTAAAAATTCCAAAAGAACATGTCTTCATCTCTATATCATTGATATCACTATTGTAGTAAAGAATGTTGAAGCAACTCAATTTTTTTTGGCTGATTGTATCTTTGAATCACCAACTTGTGTTGAATTTGCTTGGTTGAACTACAAAAGCTTACACTACAAGATTAGAGATGCATGCACCTTAACTTACAAGTTCTGAAACAAACTCATTTTTATGATCTGTCACCTAAAAAGTCCCTTCCCTTCAAGCTCAATTGCCAACCCGCTGAGTGAGGAAATATTTTCCACACACTCATCTTTGCCATCACATCCTGAAGGTTGTCATTTTTTATATGTCACTGAGTTTCTGTGACTTTTAAGCTTGTGTAAGGGCATTGTTGGAAGCAACTTGTTCTTTTAAACTTGTGTGTGTCTCCTATAGCTATAAAAGAGCTTCTTTAATAACATAAATCTTCCCCCTAAACTATTCATTTTATTTGCAATTATTTTGAAGGTCATCTTTCAAGGTTTCAGTTTAAACATGTTACTCCTGAATTGAAGCATCTAGCTTTCCAAACAACAACTGGTTTGCATGGTTAATTTATTCGTAAATGCCTTCATCCCTCCTAATACGTTGGCTGCAGTAACGACTGTGTTTCAAGATGTTATTAAAGAATTTAACGCCACAACAAAAGTTGATTTAGAAGGAGTGCCAAAAATTAAAGAATATGTGTTTCATACAAAAGAACTACGATCAAATAGAATGGGAGGAGAACGTGAATCTCGAAATAGGTTGTAATGCCATGGAAGAATTCGATCCAAGTCTGTATATGGATCTTTCTAAAGTTGATTGAGTAGTTGTTGAATCACTCCCTAAAGTAGAATCAGAGTTAGAATGAAAGGCTACAGCTACCTCCACGGCATAAAAGAATAAAATTGCAGACTAGTGTTCAAATTTGGAATCAAACTGTGGCTTGGAAATATCTGATTTTGTAGTTCCAAGTGTAGTACATAATAAAATAGTACACGTGCTTGTATATTTAAAGCCAAACATGAAAGTTGGATTTGCAATATCATGATCTTCATTCTTTAGTCACCCTAAATATTGCTATTAATTTTTCTATCGTGATCTTCATTCTTTGTCACTATCTACTCCCCTAAATTGCTACTATTTTTTCTTTAGTTGTTGTACCTTTTTGGTTTGAAACTTAGCATCTCCTTGAAGTTATTATTGTGCTTGAATTATCTCAATTATTCCTTCTATACCAATAGTTTCTAGGCCTTTAATGTGACAACCTTCAAAATTCTCATCTTCACCTCATCTTTTGATATTTAACCCACTTGATATTTAACCCACTTTCACTTTCATTTGAGTCCTTGATTTCTTTGAATGCCTTGAAAGCACGAGACTTCCACCCAAGGAGATAAATCCAAGTCTTTCTTGTCATTTCATCAATAAAGGTCAAAGTGTAAAGCTCCACCAACTCAAGAAATAAGCATTGGACCAGAAAAATTAGTATCCACTATGTGAAGTTTCTCTTGGGCTCTCTAAGTTGTATCTTGTTGATCTTTTATAGAGCATTAATCAATGGAACTAGGGTTACCAAATATGATGCAAAGCAAGTGATAGCCCCTTCAATGCCTAAACACATGAATTTTCGTTGAGGTCAATGTGGATACTATGCATGCTTGTTTACTTCACTGCATCAAAGGGAAAAAACTTGGAAGACAAAATATTTATCACTTTGAAATATGACTTGTTGATTTCTTTGACCTGGCCAAAAAAAACAACTAAACTAGCACTAATTCCACAAGTGAGCTTATGAAAGAAGAATGGTGATAATATCTTCATCTTCTAGTAGTATTCTAAAATTGATTTCGTACAACACTTATAGAACATATCTAAAAAGAATCCAACATGTGTTTACCCCTTTTTGTCAAGCATGCAACAAAATATTAATAGTGTAACAGCTTAGACCACTCAATAGTGTTTCAGGCATAACTTTTACATATGATATCAAATTGAAGTGATTTAGAAGGTTAGGGAGAATGAAATAGATTCATAGGGATATCTCTAATAGAAACAAGTTTGTAAATCTCATTGAACTCCTGGAGAAAATACTTCAAGAAACAGTCAGCATTACAGAGTTGGTTACGATTGTTAGTATGGATGAATGGTTACATTTTGAAGCACAATTATTTCTGTTGATGTTGTAATGGAATGATTACAATTACTTGAACCATAACTACTGCAACAAACCAAGATAATTAAATTTTATGTTAACAATTACTTGAATCATAACTACTGCAGCAAACCAAGATCACAAGAAGAATATCCATGCAAAAGTACACAAGAAGTATCCTGGGAAACCCTTCTCAACAAGGGAAGAAAACCCAGCCAATCCTTTGCTATATTCCTCAAGAGATAGACCTCCCACACCATCACCAAAGCTAGCACACAAGAGGGTGTTGCAATTCTCATAATTTCAGACCACAACTTCTGAAATCATGAGATGACACAATGAAAAGTGTGTTTCCTCAATGGGGATTCACCTTTATTTATATAAGACTTCTCACATCAAATGATGTGTCTATTGGAACAATAGGGTTGACCTCAATAACTCAAAATATAATTAATAATTTCCATATTAATTATCTTTTACATTAATTATTAATCACATTAAGGTGGGGTCGGCCTGTACCCTTTACATTACAATTAGGGTTACAGGCAGGTCTGACTCTTGAACAATATAACAAGGGATCTTATACACCTACTAGTGCTCATCCACTAGGGTCACATCCATAAGGATGTCCATATCTCTGGCTCACTGCATTACACAAAAGAACCACTTCTTCACTAATGCTCAACCACTAGGATCACGTTCACCTATGCTCGTCCACAAGCACGTCCACTCAATAGATCTTCTTTCCCACTGCATTACACAGGAGAGTCATATGGAGTTTCTCATCAACTCTTCTGCTCAAAGGAGGCTACTACATCATCTTCATTTATGTTCTCATGACGATGCACCCAACACTTTGAGATTTCACACGTTCACCTTGTGCTCAGCCATAGGCACGCCCAACTCAGCAGATCTCCTTTCTCACTGTGTTACACGGGAGAATCATCTAGAGTTCTTCTCAACTCTCTATAAGGAGGAGGCCATCTCTACATTCCATCTCTGTCTCAGATAGGAACCACACACCCCTCTCAGGGGCTTTCTCTTAGGTTTGTAAGATAGATAATATCTCACATAGCTGCAATGATCCACATCTCACAGGTTTGTAAGCTGGAGAATGTCTCACATAGCTTCAATCATCAACACTCCCTCTCATCTAGGGAGGCATTCTTCATCATGTCAAGTCTCACACGGATGTACTTTGAATTTTGTCTTGGCTGGAGTCATCAACACTCCCTCTCAACTAGGGAGGATTTCTTCATCAAGTTAGTTTGGTGAAGATGTCTGCAATCTTCTCATGTGTAGGAAGGTACTGCATGTGTATGATTTTCCTATGCATCATATCTCTGATATAATAATATTTCATCTCATCGTGTTTCGATCCATCAAGAAACACCGGGTTCTCAAGGAGCTTTACAAACGACTCTTGGTTATCATCATAGGATCCATCTCATGGTCAAGTAAATTTGTCAGAAGCTTGTGAAGCCATATGGCTTCTCACATTTGATGCTATATACTCTTCTTCTGTGGTACTCAAGGCCATAGAGTTTTGTTTGTTGTTGCATCAGGAAATCATGGTAAACTTCACGGTAACACAACATCTAGATGTGCTCTTTCAGTCCATTGTACTCTCTTCTCAATTTGTATCAGCATATCCTGCAACCTCAAGTTCACATTGGAGGCATATCTCAGGCCATGTCCAATTGTGCCTCATATATATCTCAATACATGTTTCGTTGTTGTCCAGTAAGTCTGTCTCGACTGACTCATGGAATGACTAAGTACATTTACTGCATAGCATGAATCAAGTCTGGTGTTAACCAGATACATTAGTGATCGAATCAACTGTGGATCAATCTCGTCTGAATCATCTTTATTTTCTTCAAATCCATCACGGTGGATTTTCATTTTGTCATACTAAGCTTCTTTAATATTCCCATTGTATATTTTCCTTGACTCGGGAAAATCTCATCAGTCCTTTGTCATACTTCTTGTCCCAAGAAGTAGTGCATCATACTCATATCCTTCATCTCGAAATCAGAATTCAAAGCTTACTTGTATCCAACAAGGCTTTCTGAATATGTCATCAAAATTAGGTTCTCGTCACCAACACTGTAATAATATAGGTTTGAATCAACAACACTTTTGTTGAAACCCAAACTCATCAAGAATCCATCCATCTAATATAGCTTCCAAATCATGGATGGTAGTACATATGGAAGTGTATAGGGCTTACTGGATCAAGTATCACATCATAGACAACTTCCTATGTTTGTGAAAATCCTCTTACTACACGTATCGTTTTGTATTTCTTGATACTTCCATCAGTTGCATGTCTTCCTACCTCTTGCAAAGTTTGTTAAGCCCAGACATGCCTTTTATGGCCTACTATAAAGTCCCTGGGAATATCAACTGGATCAACTATATCAATGGCAGTCTCCTTCTAAAAAGCTGAGGGGGAGAAGGTATTTGTCTTTTCCTTGTTCTCAATTATTTTTTACTCCCTCTGAGTCAAGTGACTCCCTCTAAAGTCTTGAAGGAAAAGCATCTTCCTTTGTTGTTAACCTGCCTAGAACAAGGAAACAAGACAAGAATATATCCTAGAGGAGATTCACGAGTACATCTCTAGAATCAAAACAATTTAAGGATCGTTGTCACAACTATAACACCTACTTGTAATGTAGCATGATAATTAAAACAATCAAACCTGGAGTCTTCACTTCTAGTGTGTTGTTCTTCTGAATGCATTGATACTTCTCTGGGTCCATGATTTCACCAAGGGTTCCTTCCTCCTGCAAATACCTTTATGACAATGATGAAAATAATATATATATATATATATATACAAGTGCATACCTAAGAGTGTACATCGATGTAGGTTCTGCTTGTTTGTCTTGTAGCTACCTATACTCTGGTCTAGTATCAACGTTCTACATGCTCAGGATAGACTTCAGACTTGGTCCTTTTATACCTTAGAGACTCCTTCAGATTTGGTCCTGGAACTTTGCTCAACATCCTAACTTCTATCGACAACAATGTTATTGTAGTGCTATCTGTCAAGTAACTCATACATAGCCCTTGCTATTGGACAATGTATTTAGGGTGCACAACTGATGCAGTATTTTTGTTATTGTTAATATTGCCACATATTTTCTTGACACCGTGCTAGCAGATTCATTTCGCTATTTTATTTTCCTTGGGGGAAGAGACTCTTCATATTCTATTGACCAAATGTGTAAATGTTCAGTTTCTCCTGACTTTGTAAGTGTATCTTCTATATATCTCTTCTGTGAATATACTCGTACTTCATTTTGCATGGAAACTGCCAACATTAACTGGGCATTTCCTATAACAAGTCAATCCAAGGCAGTGACCCGACCTGAAGGAGATGTCTTGTCCTTAAGTATGAAATTACCATCCACCAAATTAACAATCATACCATCGAATGTAGTAATAGAGCTTACAGTTGCAATCTTATTTCCACCATTGGATAAATAAATTGTGTTTACTGGACCTTCACCAACTTTAATCAGTCCCACACATTTCCATGATACCTCTGACATTTGACAATATGTGGTAAATTATTTTCGGTCCTGTGAATCACTTATTTTTCAAGGCTACGTGGCAAAATCATAGGCAGATGATTTATAGCTTGCACCAGACATAGAACCTTCTCATTGTTGACATAAGGAACCATGATTTCTTGTAGGTATTATAGCAATACTTGTAACTTGTCATAACTCATTAAAAATTAATAAACTTTGGCAAGCGGTCATGATTTTAGGAGGCCTGTCATGGGGGTTCTTCTGGTTGTAGCAACCTTGAACTTCATAAAAAAAATCAAACACTGCCTCAGTTATATGCTGCCACATGTTTCTAGTTTTATTCCTTAGCGGTTGTACTAAAATACTTGAGTTTGTGGTTGTTATTTTCTTATCTAGCAGGCCGAGCCACCAAGGGATAAGTGGCTTCCCCCCAATGTTGTTCCATAATTTCAGTCTAGCCAGAATGAGTGTCCATGGTCTGCTGAGGGGACTTGGTTATCTTCAAAATTTTGAGTTTGGTCCTTTCTCTTTAGGTTGTGATAGCCTTACTCCTTGCCACAAAAGATTAAGGGAGGGGTCTAGCCCTTCCCTTGGGCTGCAGCCTCTTTTCCATATGCCATAGGTGTTGATCAAGGGTTGAATTTACCACAGGAAGGAGATTCGGCCCTCCTCATCTACCACAGATTTTTTACGATGGGTATGACCTCATCAACAACCACATATTTTTTTAAGGAGAGGTCCAGCCCTCTTCTCTTCACCCCTACAACAGAACTTACCTTCAATTTGTAGTGTGCAATGGTTTTCTTCAAGCCTGCTATGATACCATGTTATATGTTAAGTGAGCTATGGCTCATTTATTTCTTTTAAACTTTTTGTTAACAATTACTTGAACCATAACTACTGCAGCAAACCAAGATCACGAGAAGAATATCTATGCACAAGTACACAAGAAGTATCTTGGGAAACCCTTCTCAACAAGGGAATAAAACCCAACCAATCCTTTGCTATATTCCCCAAGAGAAAAACCTTCCACACCATCACCAAAGCTAGCACACAAGAGGGTGCTGCAATTCTCATAATTTCATACCACAACTTCTGAAATCATGAGATGACACAATGATAAGTGTGCTTCCTCGATGTGGATTCACCTTTATTTATATAAGACTTGTCACATCAAATGATGTGTCTATTGGCACAATAGAGCCGACGTCAATAACTCAAAATATAATTAATAATTTCCATAATATTTATCTTTTATATTAATTATATTTTACATTAATTATATTTTACATTGATTATTAATCACATTAAGGTGGGGCCGACCTGTACCCTTTACATTACAATTAGGGTTACATGCAAGTCTGACTCTTGAACAATATAGCAAGGGATCTTATACACCTACTAGTGCTCATCCACTAAGGGCGCATCCATAGGGATGTCCATATCTTTGGCTCACTGCATTACACAGAAGAACCACTTCTTCACTAATGCTCAACCACTAGGATCATGTTCACCTGTGCTCGTCCACAGGCACGTCCACTCAACAGATCTTATTTCCCACTGCATTACACAAGAGATTCATCTAGTGTTTCTCATCAACTCTTATGCTCAGAGGAGGCTAATACATCATCTTCATTTATGTTCTCATGACGATGCACCCAACACTTTGAGATTTCACACGTTCACCCTATGCTCAGCCACATGCACATCCAACTCAGCAGATCTCCTTTCTCATTGTGTTACACAGGAGAATCATCTGGAGTTCTTCTCAACTCTATGTAAGGAGGAGGCCATCTCTACGTTCCATCTCTGTCTCATATAGGAACCACACACCCCTCTCATGGGCTTTCTCCTAGGTTTGTAAGCTAGAAAATATCTCACATAGCTGCAATGATCCACATTTCACAGGTTTGTAAGATGGAGAATGTCTCACATAGTTGCAATCATCAACAAAGATATCCAATATAAATAGAAATTTATAGGGCATTTTATTGATATGTCAAATCTTTTACAATTAATAGTGCAGAATTAGGACAATCAGTCACTATTTCAAGGATAGAATTTTAGTTTGAGATAATAAAAAAAATTGCATGATTCAAATTGGAATGGAAAGTAAATTCCTAGAAATAAGTTTTTATAAAAACATTTAATTGCTAGGCCAACTCCGCTAGTAAACCACCCAAATGATAATTGTTTTAATAATTTCCAGCTTGGACTAATAGTTACTTTTTAGGAATAACTCTCTTATACAATGTTGGAATGATGTGATTCTAGTTGGAAATGAAAGTAGATTATAATAGCTACACAACATGGAAATAAATTATTTAAATTCTTTCGTTTGGTCCTTCAAAAGATTATTATTATTACTATTTTTTTTTTAGCAATTTTTCAATTGAGAATGTGGGTTTTTTTCTTTTTTTATTAAGAGGGGGAAAAAAAAGAAATTTGGATGAAGTACCATCTCATTAGAGTATACCAAATGAGTTGGTTTTATTGTTGGGTTTGGTGCAGGTTAGGAAGGCAATGGTAGTGATTACAAAAGTGGATAGTTTTTTGTTTTTTGTTTTTTTTTTGTTTTTTTAACCTCATGGGAAAGAATAATGATTCATTTAAATACCCAAATAGAAATAAATACTAAAAAGGTTCATAAGACATACTTGGAGGTAAAAACCTTAGAGAAACCATCTTCGTATGGGTTGGATAAAACCCTAATCTTTAACTGGAAAAATATCTCATCATTCAAGAAACTGAGAGAAACACATTTGGAATAATGGCCAAGGCATCTTCTCTACAATTGTTAAACCAAAAAAAGATTGTTCTTCCATAAAGAAAAACATGTTTCTATATTTCTTCCTTTATTTTTTTTCATTCTCAAAGATGAATATCAACCATTTTTCTCATTCTTTATCCACCTATGGACTATTCATTGTTGTTCTTGCACCAAATTCAAAATTGTTTTGCAAAAAGACAAGAAATCACTCCAAACAATGAAATCTATGCGATCTTGGAATTTCCTTGACAACGACACCAAAAAGTGATGGGATTCATAATGCTTTGGATTGATGGGCCCAAGATGTGTTGGAGCCTACTTTATTTATTAACCCAAGGGAATAAAACTTTTCAAAATGTTGGCATTGTAAATGCAATCACAATGATTCCCCAGTTTACATATGGTAAATTAATTGATGGGAGATGAGTTAATGGTTTCTTAATATGCCTACTCTAATGGATGAAAGGTAAATTAATCCATGCAAGAATTCCTAGACAACTCTTTGAAGGATAACCCCAAGTGGGAACTATGACTCATGGCTTCATCAAGTTGTTCTAGCAAGATCGAAACCAATTCCTACAAGGAAAATTGAGCATGTATTAATCGAAGTGATGTAGATGAATCACCCTATAGAAAACTATAAGCCCCACATAAAAATATAATCTTCCACACCCCGGTTCGTTGGATCACCACATCACTAACTAAAACTTGAAATATAGTTCAACCGAGGGTAACCCGAGAAACTACCTCTCTTGGCATTGTAGAACTACTCCAAAGATCTTAATTATCCTATGATTCTTAAAAAAAATCAACCAATAGTAACCCAAAGAACTACCACTCTTGGCATTACAAAACTCTTTCAAAAACTAAAGGCTAATGAATGAAAAATTGTAGGAAATAAATCACAATAAATAAATCTAGCTAATCACATAGCAGGAAATAAATCTAGTTAATCACACAACAAGAAATAAATTGCAGAAAATAAATCTAGCTAATCACACAACGAGAAATAAAGTGCGGAATGAAATGCTAAGATAAAGAAATGCATTAACAAGAAGCAATAAAGTGGAACATAGACAATTGCACACTTCAAGAGTGGACCCTTACTCTGAATCTCACTAGTGTCCCCCAAAATTAATCATGACTGGAATAAAATGCCAAAAAGAAATCTATAATGATAAAAGAAAAAAGAAAAAAAAAATTCTTAAAACGAAAGGATTCAACCATCCATTGCACCCTTGGAGCCTTGGTTCCAAATGGAGCAAGGGTTGAATCCCTCAAATTCACAAACTATTAAAAACCACCTATAAGAAAGAAATGTCTCGATCCTTATTAAAAATTGAAGTGTAGTGAACCCCCAAATGGGTTGAAACTTATACATTTGTAGAAAATAGTTTGATTTCTTGAGTAGTTCCAAAATCTTAAGAAACCCTAACAACTTTTACCCTAATGGTTTCTTGAAATAAAAGATTCCCAAGAAACTATTTACTAACAACTTCTTGAAAAATAAAATAGAAATTATATCTCCTACAAAAATGGCTCTTTGGATGGAAATGCTTGGATGTAATATTATTTCTATTCATGGTTCCACTACCCATGGATAAATATGCTCATTCCATTGAAATCCATCCTTGTCAACATACTACAAAGAAACTTGTTGGCACCTAGAGAACTCAACAACAACTAAAACAATGTCAAGATACACTGGGAAAACTAAATAGCACACTAAGAGAACTCAGCAGTACATTAGGGAGGTTTTTATAGCACATTAGATTTCTATAGCACTCATCAATAGACTCATCAATGCATTATATAGGAAATATTTGGACTAAGAAGACTTCCAAAATATCAAATTCTCTGCAACAAAGATGAATAGACACTAATATTTCCCTGCAACATAGATCATCAATGCCTACAAAATATAATGATCTTCAAGAGCTTGTGTATTCCATTCAAAAACTCCATAAAAATTGTCAAATACATCAAGTACGAGGATTTACTAAATAAAACCCAAATGGTTATAACACGATAGCATATCTAATGTTCAGAGAAGGAAATGGGATATCTAGGAGTTAAATAGTGATGAAAATGCCCCCCAAAAAAGAGAAAAATGAGACATTTATGAGTCTCATCAAGTAGTGTAGCCATTCAAATGGAAATATGGGAAAATTTTCAAAATACATGTCTAATGGATTAGACACTAAATTGTCATGGATGGCGTCACTGTGTAGCAATGCAAAAACACGCAAAAAAAAATTGATAAAAATGGGTGTAGATTTTTCTTGTCAATTGATTATAAAACATGCATATTAGGCTTGACATGTTTGTCATACATGTTGACAAGGTTAGCGATCTCTCCTACTAGTATTCTCACACCATACCTTTCTCGAATAGAGCTTGAGAATATGTTGGACAATTCCCTACATTTATAGAAACCAATATTTTATATGTGAGAATATGTCATCAATTTTGACCACGTACAATCACAATTTAAAATTAATATTTTGATTTTTAAATTTCATCTTTGAAGAAAAAATTCAAAAACCTAGTAAAATGACCCCTCCAAAATCATCTACCAAAGTATGAAAACATATCAAGAGGGATGGGAAAGACTAAGCTACCATTTATGTGGGAAAGAATTTATTGGGTCCTTAACAAGTGTAGAGGACTACCTCCTTCACATCCCTAATGGTCATAGAGGTGTCATTAAAGATGTCCAAAAGCGACTTGAGAAATCAAAGAGGCATTAAATAAGCACTATGAAAAGTCAAAAGAAAAAAAGAGGGAAAAAAATAAAAAAGCAACATAATAGTAGGGAGATTGTTATTTCTTCATCGCTCTTTGTTTCTTTCACCTCAAACATAGATGGTTCAAAATATTACATCCCCACAAAAACAAGTGAAATAAAAACATTAAACACATTTTGGAAGCCTATAGAGAAACAATGGGTTGATGATATTATTGATGGTATTTGTATGCATGTGTAATTCCATTTAATGTGTACAAAATCTCTTATTGTCAAAATTCATGAAAAGAATTGAAGCTACAATGGGTTGATGATATTATTGATGGTATTTTTATGCATGTGCAATCCCATTTAATGTGTACAAAATCCCTTATTGTCAAAATTCATTAAAATAATTGAGGCTTTCAAAAACATTCTTCTAAAGAGATCAAAGGAAAGAATGATAGATATTTTATCCTCTAATAGAGTATATAGAGTATTGGAAAGTTACATATCACATAATTTAAGTGATGGTTAATTAAGGATTGTGTTTTCAATCATTAATTAATGTGTTTCCTTATTTCCCTCGGTGGTATTTTTTCAAGACAAATGATGGAATGGAAAGACATCATACAATATTTTTTGAATTTTGGTGAAAGCAATTCATAAATTTGGGGAGGGAAATGTGGTCCAAGTTGTTATTGTAATGACACAAATTGTGCCAGGCATGGAAAAATGATTATGGAGAACTACCAAACCATTTATTGGATCTGTTGTGTGGTGTACTACATTTATTTATTGTTGCACTATCTCGCCAAATTTCCATGTCTCAATGAGAAAAAAAAAAATGTAAACTTCATCATTAGTCATCGTGTCACTTTTAGCATATAGAAAAAACAATCATCTAAAAAGTTATGTAGACCTTTTGATAAAAAAAATTAACCACATTTTAAATTGCTTTGAAAATAGTTATTGAAAGTAAAGTAAACCCATGTAGACCTTGTGATAAAAAAATTAACCACATTTTATATTGCTTTGAAAATAGTTATTGAAAGTAAAGTAAACCCTAGACTTGTTGTTTGTAGCACTAGGGAGAGGTATCACCTTTCAAAAATATATAAAGGAAAAAGGAAAGAATGAAAAAATCAACGACTTTTGGGATAATGTTGTCAAAGTTTAAAAAAAGTGTTATCCAATTATTGATGAACTCTGCATGGTCGAAAGGGACACGTCTTGTATGGGTTTTGTTTAAAAGGGAATAATGCATTGTAAGGGATCCATTGCACTTTCTTTTAATAACATGAAATATGATTAATTGGACAAATAAGAGATAATTCATGCACAATGGAAGATGATTTATAGTTCTTTATATGTAAATATGTAAATGTGAGTTATTTTGGACCCTAGATTATTTGGGCTAGAAACACTAATGAGTGGACTTTATGAAGTTAATGAGGGATTGAATTTGGATATTGAAATTGGAAGTTTAGTTAGAGGGAAACATAAGAGGTTATGAGTAAAACATTAGAAGATAAATTGGCAAAGGATTATAGGACCAAAAAATTTATCTAGGAGTATAGTGGGATTTTTATGGATAAAAGCACAAAATTGCAACATTTTGCAATTTGTGTTTTTATCTAAGGATTAAGTGCATCAACTTGTGAAGGCACTATAGTAGCTTCAATCCTATTTATTCCAAGATAATAAATGAGATATTATCTAGAAAATTGGACAATCGTGTTGATATTCATAGTAATTTGCAAGTTTGTCTTTGAATAATGTGGATAAAGATTCATCTGATTCTTCTCATCCATGGTTTGAGTATGTTTTGTATGCATTAGAAGGATCTCAACATTGATTGTGATAGAATAAGTGGTGAATTCATTGGTTAGCATGCTTCTAGTGGCTTCAGTACCCAAGTGTTATTGATAATTTAGATCTTTTTCATGTAACAAGTAGGCCATCAAAACACCAAGAATAAAAATTATTTTCATGCTCTAGTTTTTTTAGAATATCAATTTTGTAAAACATTTCAATGTTATGGCCCATGGACATATTTTTAAATTTTGAACAAGATAATATTTTTTGGCAATATATGTTTAATATTGGCATGCAATTTTCATTTTTATCATATATGTTTAATGAGTGCATGAAATTCTATTATATATATTTTTCAAGTTTTGAAATTTTGAATTAGATGTGTTTTCGAACTTAATGCCAAATTTTACTTTTTTTATCAAATCATTTTGTATTATCAATTTTTTCCAAGCTTCTTGGTCCGCGAACACAAACATGAACATGAACCAAGGTCTTAGATGTTAGCATAACAATAGGAATTTTGATATCTAGATGGAAAGAAAGAAGGTCTATAATCATAGTGATTGGGATGCATATACAACTATGATGTGTATGCTAAAGACTATGGTATGGGATAAAAAGAGGGTGTAGGATTTGGTTTCTATGAATCATTATCATATTCAATTTCTAGCATATCTGCAATAGACAAGATCATCAGATAGTGTGGGATCTTGTTTTTACAAAGTAAAAGTGGTTGATATATCAAGTGGACTTGCATTAGCTGATGTAGTCTGAAAATATCTAAGGTCTCCTTGCATTGGGCTCGTCTTAGGCACTATAGAAAAGGCATTTCATTGTCCATGCTTACCAAGTCCAACATCGATATAATGTATCTAACAAAACAATTTGGAATCAAAAACATTAGTATGTTTCTCAAAATCAAGAGAATACATTTCATGAGTGGCAAATAGTAGATGAAAAAAAGTGGCTTCTAAAGATGGTTGAATATATTTTTGTAAGGTCTCAGGTAGTTTTTCCTTCTTTCATTTTGGGAGTTTCGTAGGAGTTTTTGAAAGTAAAAAGCATGAAATTCTTTGAATTCATTAAAACAATGTATAGAACTCTTAACGATGCAATCATACTTATTAATAGCGAAAGAAACAAAAATTTGCAATCCACTTACTTTTTGCATAAGGTACTCATTGATGTGTTGCAAATCCTTTGTACATCTCTTCCAACAAAGGAAGGAGAGCATAGTTTGTCTTTAAATACTGGTACTCATCAAAAATTTGGACATTATCATTTTGACATGGGATGGATTCCTCAAGAAGCTATGAAACAAAGTCCTAAAAAATGAATCAGTTTGCTTCATAATGAAGTTTGTCGTTAGCAGTTTGCAAGGAAACAATCTTTTCAAAATGTTCCCAAAGAAATTCATCATTATCAAAATCAACCATTATGAAAACAATGTACTCTATAATTGTCAATATACAATAGGCTTGTGTTACATGGTATAAAAGGTAAAAACACCCCATGAAAAGAAAATATGTTTTCCCATTTAAAAAAAACTCAAGAAAATTTATGTGCCTACCCCCTCCCACTAGGAGACCCTTAACTAAATAAGATAGAGTTGTCTCGGGTAAAAAAACACTAGATCCACTTTTGTGATTTTACTCTTACTAATACTTTTCTTTCAAAATGTCTTGTTAAAAATAAAATTTGAATATAAATGATCTTGAATTAACGATGGGAGAAGTGATATGGTTGATTGGTTGTAATATGAATATGCATACTTATTTGGCCTCCCCTCCAAGAAAATATTATGCTAATACATGTGTGAATAATAAACAATGGATTACATTATAATTGGGATCTTGGGATTGGTTTCTCTAACTTTTAGATCTCCTCATATCTATTACCCAAGGCCTTGACCAATATCCTAAGGCACATATCACATGCATATGTGAACAAAAGTATGTTTTTAGGAAATTTTCCAAAGAGCCTAAACTTTTGAGGACAAAAAATTGCTTCTGCAGGATTACTATATAGGATGTGGGCCCGTGAGTGAGAGACCAAGATGATATTCAAGGAATTGATCACAAAAATTCTCTTGGGATACAGAAAGTGTTGAATTTTTCCTAAAACTAGTTAGGGTTAGATTTTCCATAGCAATTTAACTACTTTTACGTGCTTGTTTTTTCATAGACAATGCTACATCATTGTTACCCAATCATAGGCACCTACATGTTCCACCCTCGAGCACATCACATAGAGATCTATCTTGGGAAACCCTCTTGGGGAAGAAAACCTAACAGAACTTCTTTAGTATAGATTCATCAACCAAGTACAATGTTAGTACAAATTTCTCTTAGAGAGAAATATCCTATATAACCCTTCTAATCAAATGGAAACCCACCTACTAGACTTGTGCCTTGTCACCAGAAGATACACCAAGTATTATACCAAGACATGCACCAAGGCACAATCCAAACCCTAGCACATTACCCTAGCAAGGTAGTGCATGAGAGAGAGACCATCCAAGACCAAGAGATGTGCCTTATCCTTCCTCATGTAGTTGCAATTGCAACTGCATATCTCCACCAAAATATGTTCTATATATGAGAGAGTTTTGATCTCCAAATGAGTAAGGCGTCACCTTATTTATACTTATTATGTTAGTGAACTTTTCCCACAGGGTCGACCTGTCTTTTTTGGTAAATATAATTTACTTTGAATTTTTCTGGCAGGGTCGACTTCTCATATTGCAAGTACAAAATATAATAATTATTATTTTCCTGAGCCGACATTACAAATATACTTTAGCATTATTCTTTTATGGTTTTGAATTGATCAAATACAATAATAATATCTTATGCAGCTACATAATACTTCAACACTCCCTCTTAGCAAGGAAGGTATTCTTCTGGCATGATCTTCAATATTGTTTATGTATGCATCTGTACTCTGGACCATTTACTTGTTGACTTTCCATGAATCTATACATCACTAGAAGTTTTGTAACATCAACACTCCCTCTTAGCTATGGAGGTATTATCCATGATGTTCTTCATCTAGTAGTCTCAATCAAATACATCCATTACACATGGCATGTACAATACTACCACCAATCAATTGGTCTTGTAGATCAGTCTATAGGTAGCATCACCACAACCACACAGGATATCTCATGATCAAATAGATCATGTCACAAGTATCACCATCATAGCCAAGCATTCTCTGTCACACACAGACTATCTGATGAATCGATACATCACAGTCGCCATCATAGCCATATATTGTCTCTATCATAGTCAAACATAGACTATCTCATGGTCATGCCATAGTCATGCATTTGGGGTCTCACCAACACGTGTAGCATCTCTCTCGTGGGAACAACCTCGTTGTCCTCTTTGACCTTATGGGTCTCGGAATCCTTTCGGACCTTATGTCATTACAGGACTTCATCTAGCTCACTCAAAGCTAGGAAAATAGCTAGTTCACACAGAACTGTGCTACTACCCAATCTACACGGAGTCTGGAAAATTTATTAGTTTGAGACAGTTCACACATAGAACTACGCTACTACCCAATCCTTACAGAGTCTGGGAAACTATTCAGCTTGAGCCAGTTCACACACAGAACTGTGATACTACCCAATCCTTATGGACTCTAGGAAACTATTCATTTTGAGTCAGTTCACACTTAGAACTATGCTACTACCCAATGCTTACAGAGTCTGGGAAACTATTCAGTTTGAGCCAGTTCACACAGAACTGCGCTACTACCCAATCCTTACGAAGTCTGGGCAATTATCGTGCCTATAAATGACTACCCGTTGTTGTTGTTGTCCCTAGAGTCACATATGTGACTCATCACTCCCTCTTATGAGGGAAGTTCTTCTTGACCATGCCAAGATTTTCCTTGAAATACTCAAAAAATATCTTCAAGAGAGGCTTGGTAGTCACATATTCTATCTGCTCGTTTGTGCAAATGTACTAGAGCTTCATAGATCCCTTCTGCACTAGATCTCTAATATAATGGTACTTGATATCGACGTGCTTGGACTTGTCATGAAATAAGGGGTTCTCAGACAACTTTATACAACTATGTTTGTCACAAAAAATATAAGTCACCTCCAACTCAAGATCAAACAGTCCTGCCAAAAACTTCCAAAGACACACAACTTCACTATTATTTGAACATGTTGTTATATATTATGCCTCAACCGTACTGATTGCCACACTAGTTTGCTTCCTTTTGAGCCACAAAATCATAGCTAACCCCAAACTGAAGCAACATCATGTTGTACTCTTCTGATGTGTGACATTATAGGCCCAATCTGAATCAGCATAACCTTGCAGTATTATCTTACAATCTAAAACATGTCGGATTCCAAAGTCTATCGTACCCTTCAGGTACCTTAACACGTGATTTTTCGTAATCAAGTGAACATGTCTTGGTTCGACCATATACTAACTCAAAGTGTTCACTGAAAAGCATATATCTATCCTAGTATTCGTCAAATACATCAAGGAACCAAGCATTTGCCTATACATAGTGACATCCACTATCTCTGAAGAAGTATCACTCAATAACTTCAGGTTCATCACCATCGTTGTGGGCATGGATTTACAATCCATCATTTTCAATCTCTTCAGGATCTCTACCGCATATTTTCCTTGGCTAAGGAAAATCTCATCTGGTTTTTGCCACACCTCTAGACCCAAGAAATAATGCATCATACCCAAGTCTTTCATCTCGATTTCTGATGCAATATTTATCTTGCACTCAGCAATGAGATTCTCGTTCCCTGTTAGAAACGGGTCATCCACATATAACAGCAATATCATTGGTCCACTATCCTCAACCTTGTAGTAAAGGTTTGGATTTTCTTTACTCTTGTTAAAACCCAATCTCATCAGAAAGATGTCAATTCTATTGTACCATGCCATGGATGCTTGTTTCGATCCATACAAGGCTTTCTTCAATCTTCACACATGTGTCTTCATGTCATGTGTCTTGAATCCTTGTGGTTGCTCCATGTACACTTCCTCTTCCACTACACCATTCAAAAAATCTCCCTTCACGTCCATCTGATGTATCTTCCATTCCATTATTGTAGCTATCGCAAGTGTATCTCGCCACAGGAGAAAATGTCTCCTCATAATTTATTCCTTCTTTCTTGGAGAACCCATGAGCCACGAATATTTCCTTGTACTTTTCAATATTTCCATCTGCTGAGTGTTTCATATTGTAGATCCATTTGGAAATCACAATTGATTTATCTTTCAGTCTCGGAACCACATCCCAAACATCATTCTTAATGATTGACTAGTATTCCTCAATCATGGCATCCTTTTGTCGATGTTTTGGTAGTTGCAGGAGGTATTAACCTCCATGTGTAACCTATGACTTGGAATAGAATATTGTGGAAGAAAGTGAACCATTAAAAAGATGTGTGGAAACCCTAGAAGACAAGTATGCCTAGCAGAATAAATAATATTAGAATATTATCTTCCAGAAATACAAGTCAGCTCCACAAGAAAAAGATAAACAGAAAATATAATTACCATAAATTCAGGTCAGGCCCAACCAGAAAAGTCATTGGACAAATTAATATAAATAGAGAATGTTTTATCTCATTTGTACACCCAGTTAGTGCAAGTCATGTGGAGAGTTTCAGTTGCAGCTACAACTGCAACTGAAAGGAGGAATAAGGGTGCATGGTCATCTCTTGGTCTTGGTCTCTCTCTTGGTGATTTTCTTGGTGATATTCTCGGTGTATTCTTGCTAAGTATGGTGCAAGTTTGAGAGAGAGAGTAGTGCAACTGCATTTGTTGCAGTTGTGTATGGTACTTGTTTTGTGGATATGGAGACTCTCTCTGGTGTGCCACCCTTGGAGAAGGAGCACTCTAATTGTCTTGAGTTGTTGTTGTAATTAGCAACTAGGGTTTATCTATTGTTTCTAAAGTAGGCTTGCCAGAATTATTCTAAGTAAAGGCTAGTGTGCTCAGAGGTGGCATTAGTGAATGCTTATGGTTGGATGACAATGATGTGACATTATCTATGGTTAAACAACCATACCAAAATTTCAACACCTTCCATACTTCCTTTTTTGCATCTTCTTCATAACAGGTAGGCTCAACATCAATGATATCACATAACAATGTCACGTAACTGGAATATGGTCGAGGTTTCTTGCTTTATCTGAAATATCCATCTGGAGCACCATACTTCTCGGCATCCTGAATAATATTATGAGCCCAAGATGGTATTATTTTCTTTGTAATCGTTTCTTCATGTCTTTGTGGTTCTGTCATGTCATGGTTCTTTGGAACATTCTCTTCTAGTATAATGCCATTACCTACAACTGTCATTGTTCAATTCTTTCTTTCTTCTACACCATTTTTTTTAGGACTGTAGGGAGTAGTGAGCTCCCTCCTAATCCCAACTTTTCCACATAATTCTTTGAATGCATCTGATGTGAACTCTCCTTCATTATATGACCTCAAAGCATTTCTCTTCTTTTCAGAAATATTTTCTACAAGGGCTTTGAATTCCTTTAACTTGTTGAATACTTCGCTTTTTGTTTTCAAGAAATAGATCCAATTTTTATGTGAGAAATCATCAATGAATAAAACATAATGTACATACATGCTAAGTGAATTGGTTGTAATTGGTCCACACATGTCTGATTGCACAATGTCCAAAACCCATTTCACTTTGTTGGAATTGCTTAGAAACAGACTCTTCATGATTGTCAGTATGCTCCATGTCTCAAAATGGAGGTTATCTAATATGTTTCCTTCTGCAACTGTCACAGTAGCTCCCTCTCAGATTTGTCACTAGTGACCTACTTCTGTGGTAACCTTCCTGAAACATGTACATCTCCATGGTAACTTCCATGGAATTTGTAAGATAACATGCATGAAACAAGAACAACAAGAGAAAAATGATTTCCAATATAATAGCATTTTCATAAGAAATTATCTATGGTAACAAGAATGAAGGACAATTTCATGGTAATCATCATAGATTTACCAAGGTAACCTTCCTGGAAGAAAAAACAAGAATTGTCTCCTAGAGGAGATGTTAGTTCATCTTGAAAAAAAGTACAACAAGAATTTATATCAATAGTACTCACATGCTACCAAGTATTTATTGTACCTAGTAGTAATAGAATCTTTCAAAGACTGTTGACACAACTATAGTGTTTAATTTTAATGTAGAAATTATCAAACTTGATATGTGCAAGTTGGAAACTTATCAATTTAGTCAATCAAACCTGGAACCTGGAGTCTTATCTCCAAGAATGAGTGTTGTTTCTTTTATTTCGAGTCTCCTTTATTCAATTTGACAAGTATTCCCTCCAACTTGTTCCTTGTACTGAGACAATATGCTTTCTTGATAGAAATCTGAGTTAGAGAATATAATGCAAATAAACCCTAAAATATCAACCTTAATTCTTTGACTAAATTTGGCTTATAACTTTAACTTTGACCAGAGGTTAGTATAATAATCATAACTTCAATAGATCAAAATACAACTAGTTCATAAGATTACAATAATACCATAACAGCTAGAGGCATATCAAAACAATTAAACCTGAAGTGTGTTTTTTCATTTGAATGTGTTGGATATGAGATCTATCTGGATCTACAATTGTTGCTTGGAAAAAATATCCCTTAGTTATACAATTTAAACATATACAAGTACATACCTCCGACAGTAGCAGCAAGAAACGACGAACCCTAAAACTTCAAAGTGCTCTAACTTGCAATCTGAAGGTAGATATAGATGTGCTAGGGTAGGGTGCACCTATTTGTGAAGGAATTAGGCCAAACTTCCTAGAAAAAGTGCTCAACGAGATTGGAAAAATAAATTGTGTAGCAGCATGGTATTGCGGCAAGGTACTGCAGAAAACTACAGTGGCGAGGTAAATCTCATTATCTTCCTTCTAGCAATTAGATTGTCTGAAGGAAACCAACTCTGATACCATGTTTATTTTTTCCTAAAACAAGTTAGGGTTAGATTTACCATAGAAATTTAACTACTTTTACATGCTCATTTTTCCATAGATGATGCTACATCATCGTCACCCAACCATAAGCACCTACATATTCCACCCTCGAGCACAACACACAGATATCTATCCTGAGAAACCCTCTTGGGGAATAAAACCCAACATAACTTCTTCAATATAGATTCATCAACCAAGTACAGTGTTAGTAAAAATCTCTCTTAGAGAGAAATATCCCAGATAACCCTTCTACTCAAAGGGAAACCATGCTACTGTACTTGTGCCTTGTCACTAGAATATACACCAAATATTATACCAAGACATACACCAAGAGATACACCAAGGAACAATACAAACCCTAGTGCATTACCCTAGAAAGGTAGCGCATGAGAGAGACCAACCAAGACCAAGAGATGTGCCTTATCCTTCCTTATGTAGTTGCAACTGCAACTACAAGGCTCCACCAAAACTTTAGCTATAACTGAGAGAGTTGTGATCACCAAATGAGTAAGGTGTCACCTTATTTATACTTATTCTACCAGTGAACTTTTCCCACAAGGTCGACCTGTCTTTTCTGGAAAATATAATTTACTTTGACTTTTTCTGGCAAGGCCGACTTCTCATATTGCAAGTACAAAATATAATAATTATTATTTTCCTGAGCCGAAATTACAAATATAATTTAGCATTATTCTTTTAGGGTTTTGACTTGATCAAATACAATAAGAATATATTTTGCAACTACATAATACTTCAACAGAAATATCAAGAGGAATCACTCCATAGAGGCTTAAAAATCATGTGTGTGTTGGGAGAGGCAGATAAACTACACATACATAGTGATTACAACTAATGAGAATATTAATTACACAACAATTTCACTAGACACGCTTCTACTAAAAAATATGATATGAAGTGGTAGATCCATTGGTGATAGGATGGGTCGAGTCAATGATCAAAATTGAACCTTTCACATCCCTTCCAAGGGTTTCAAACATGTCCTAGAAGGGAAATTCAAAAATATCCCTTACAAAAAAATGTAAATTTTTTAATTCACTTGTTATTTACGAGGACAAAAAATATTGTAAATTTTTAAAAGAAGGGTTACATTTTCAACAACCCATCAATATCCCAACTCCCAACACTTAGGTTCTCAATGATCATCGTACCTTCAATATTAGATGAGGATGTACATGAATTGTGATCAAGATTCAAGGTTCAACACCCAATACTTTCCCTTGGCATCTAAAGACTAAAATCATCTCTATTTCATTGGCTCTCATATATTCCCTAATATGATGTATCATTGCACAACATTAAATGCATCGCATAGCTCCTGCCCACTTAACTCTACCACCATATTTGCATATCCACCATTTTAAGTGTCACTTAATGAAATCTTCATGTAGAAACTTGGAAACCTTCTCTTTCTAAATCCCCGCTTGAATCCATGTCTTATGCACATTGTTGGCCCTTCATGATATGAGAATTGACATCGTAATCATTGTCTATACTTAATGTGTTCAAATCCCATCTTTGCCAAAATGCCATTCAAATTGTTATTTTTTATCATTGCCTCCACCCCTAACTTTGCAAAACACCAAAACAAATAGTCATGGGTTATTAGTGTAAATTGTAATGGCATTGAAAACTTATTAATACAATTAACTACAAATATGTGGCTCAATGATAGTTTTGAAGACCAAAGAATAGTAATTGAGCAACCTCAAGGAAATGAGGTTATCTCTTTTTCTTCATTTTCACATATTCCTTCTCTCCAAAGGTATTTGACGTGTTGGTTCATATTTATTTTGTTGCATTGGTAATGATATGTGTCTATCTATTATGTCATGTTGTGGTTATAGTATTGATATCTAATATTTGATTATTATTTGAGAATACTCAATGTTGGTCTCTTCACCATTTAGTATGTAATTGATGCAATCTCCAAAACACATATTTAATACTCTGATGTAAATCTCTCAAAAATCCATTGATATTTTATAGGTTTGGTCCAACTCGTTTGAAAGATAATGCATAGTTTTGTTTTGTTTCACACATAAATGTGTTAATAAATTCTTTTAGGATAAAAAACTCTATTAATCTTAGTGAGATTTTTTAACTTGTATGTTCCTTAATAAGTTTAGATATAAACCAACACAAAATGAACCTTGTTAACATCAAAACCTAAAACTGGGATTACAATAGTAACAAATGTGATTCTATTCATTCAATTTTCTGCATCATCAACCAAATATTTATTCTTAAAGTTGATCATTTCCCTTTTCTTAATTCTAAGAATCTGTATTTATCACACTTTCAATTTATTCTTATTGTTTCTAGCAACATTGATATCAGTGTGAAAATACTTCATGTGTCAAATATTTTGGGAATGCCCCATAGTTCTCTTTCCTTGTGCCTCAAGCTCAAGATCTATGATACATAATATCATTTACAAAAATAATTCTTGTAGTAACATTTTTTATCCGGTGGGATTCTCAAGCAAGCTATGGAGAATGTGACATAATTGTTTTTTTTTAAGCTAAAACAAGGGACTTCTATTATATCACATAATAATGTACAAAAATATATGGCCAAGGGGATCTGTCTCAAAGGGAAACCAGACCCCTAAACCTTGTCACAATACTTCCATAGATGTTCAATATACTTTCAAAGTTCACAAAAGGAATATATGATACCATCGTCGAGAGAGTTTTTGACTGAGATTATAGAAGAAGCCTAACCTATATCTTGAAAGCAAAAAAGAGGGGCCATTGGCAGACTCCCCTCAAACACGTCCTAACCAAGAAAAACAAAAAAAATAAAACCAGGAATTTGGGAGAGCCCTAATAAGAACCCAGTGCCCTCTGCATCGGGCTCTGATATGGTCTGGAACAATTCCTGGGTTTTGGCTTCAGCTAACGATAGTTCTCCTGTCGAGGGAGGGTTGCATCTTTATGGGTCTAATCCTCGTCGTCCTATATCTGAATTGCTCTGAGAATAGATCCGAGGGGGAGATTCACGCTGCATACCTTTCGCCTTGATGGCTAGGCTCTGCTCTAGTTGGATGACTCTAAACTTAATGCCATTTTGGGATCGGCAAAAAAGTTCAAACTTCCCCTCCAGAATGTGAATTGCCTGAAGAATCTCAAAGTTCTGTTGGCGGGTTTCATTGACTGCAAGGGCCATCAGCACTTTAGTCATCCAATAAGATTCTACCATTCGTAAATACTTTGTGACTTTGGTTCGAGGGTTACCAGGGTCAGCCACCCATCGAGTCGCTTCTTGGATTATTTCATCCTCCTTAGTTTTCCTTCTTATGGATAGAACTTTGTCTTCAATAGTGTTCCCAACCTGAATATTTTCCATCTCACATTGCACCCAAAAGTGTTCATCGGCTGCACATGCTTCCTTTTCTGCTCTGGAGAGACAGTTGTGGCCCCTCGAGGTTGAGGCTTCATTTTTGTGACGTCTAGGTTGCCCTCGCTTCGAATTTTTGTTCCAATGGTGGGCCATAAATGTGACATAATTGTTGTTATCATGATATCTATGCATTAAGGATTATACTCTAGCATGCATTTTTGCATGGTTTGAGAAATAAAACGAATAATCAATATCCTTAATAAAAACAATACACTTGGTGGTTTTGATTAATGAGATCCTTTAACTTTATGCTTGTATGGATCTTAGAAAGTTAATAATGTCTTGTATATAATAATGTATAATAGATATATACATTATTAAATATTTGGACATCAAATGGATAATGTATTTGAGGATATATACATTATTATAATTTTTGAAGATATGGTATATACCACAATTTTTGAAGATATGGTATATACCAATGAGTTTACCCGTTAATCATCTATTAATTTGATGTTTAACCAAAATATTGTGCATTGTTTTATAGTTTTACATTGCATTTGATTTTATTATTTATTTTAAATATTTAAATTTATTTCTGTTATGTCATTTAAAAAACGTACTCGTCATTAGATTAGCATGGTTGAGGTTCTTCAAAGTCTCCATATGACCTATGAAGACGAGATGACACATGCCATTCAACATATCAGCTATTTTCTCCCAAGTTAACATGAGACTTCCGCGAAGAATGACATGAGATTCTCGGAGCAGTTGAACACCCTCGGTCGTGTCGATGAGGCAGTCCATCAACCCAACATATTGCGTCGGGGAGTCGCCAACGTTGTGTGTCGCAGAGTCGCCATGGACATCGGAGTCGCCAACATTGCGCGTTGCGAAGTCATCACGGGGGGCGGGTTCGAAGTTGCCAACATTGCACGTCGCGGAGTCATCACGGAGGGAAACATTGAACTCCAAGGCAAGCATGTTCCTAAATAACACTTCAGTCTGCACTTCGGATACAGTGATCTAGGGAAGATAGAGCATGCCCGAGTATTTGTCGAATCGAATCTAATCGGACCATTCCAACAACCGCTTCGAGAGAGTGCTTCACTCTTTGAAATAGAGTCAGTTTTGAGTACTTTTCTTTGAAATTATTTTTTTTCAGCGATATTTTTTTGGGGACATTTGCTTGAAATCTGGTGAGAAATTGTTAGATCTGCAAATTTGAGTGATTATTTCTATATAATCCAAGTGCTTCAGGGTTTTTCTACATGTTGAGTCCATTTCTGCATTCAGAAATAGATTTTAAACAATAAAAAATAGCGATTTCGTGCAAATTTATATCGTCGAATTCTAACGATAAAAGTCATTTCGTAAAACAGTTAGACAACGCCCTTCTCAGTTACTTTCATCTGCTACTTTCATCTGCATGAGTGGCTAAACGAATGTGTGCAAGCAACACAAAAAATGGTGATGGATCATTGATTTGTGTCGGAGCTATTTGGATCAAATGCGGCTGATGATTGATTTGTGTTTTGGTATCATTATTTTCTATGTCTAATTGATAGAAAGGAAACAACTTGTACATCTTCTGCAACAGTCCATTGAAGCTATTGCATTTTTTAAATCTTCATTCGCGAAGTCAACTACATTTCTCAAGACAAATAGCGAGATCTGATTCTGCCATCACCTGATGGTCCAGACTGAGTGAGTAAGAAACTTAACAGAAAGGATGAACCTATGGCCAGTGTGAGAGAGAAGTGTTCTCACTACAATTCCACCAGAACGTGGCCGTTTACTGGACTTTGTACGCCTCCACGGTTGACATCTTCAGATTGCGATACTCATAACTATCTCTCACACAGTGATCAAATACCCGAGTAACCAGTAAGCTCTATGAACTCCAGCTTGGTTGATATTACAACACATACTCTGTTATAGAACTTAGTTTCACTAGTGTTATCATTATGGATCTGTACTAACCCCATTGATTATCCGTATTCAGTAAGCTTACAAGAAGTGAACAAGCCATATGTGATAAGCAATCTAAGCTAATTACAGTGATCATGTATTCTCCCTATTCAATAAATGTAACCATTATTGATCAAATTTGAAGGGTTGATCTTAATTTCAATTGGAATGGCATATAATCCCTCATCCCTTAAAGATAAAAAGTTAAAAAAATAATTGTACTTCGTGTAAATTTATCAAACTCATCCAAAAAAAATGGAAAAATAAAATATTATCCTTCCAAGTATTTATAATCTTAAAAATGAAAAAAATGAAAAAAAAAAAATTTTAAAATTTTAATAAAACTTCATTTAAAAAAAAAAAAAATCTTTCAAATTTATAATATCCACAAAATTATTTTTATTTTAAATAAATTAATACATTTTAATAAAAGATAATAAGAAAACATATCATTCTAGGTCGTGTTGGATTTTATTTGCTAAACTAGAGTTGTGTTGGATTTTATTTGCTAAATCTACATCTAGTTTGTCAAACAACTTTCTGATTTACAAAAATAGAGACAATATTAAGTACAATGGTAGTATATTTAACATGTCTGTATATTTAACAAAAATAGAGACAAAAAATAGAGACGTGCAAAGTTTTGAACTGAAATGTGTACAGAAAAAACAACAGACAACAATGGTTTCTCAACCAGGCATGGACTAAGACAAACAACAATGGTTTCTCGACCAGGCATGGACTAGAGCGGCCAAGTCCCCATGGAAAAATACAATATGAATTTTTGTAAATTCCAAAGCCAAAGATTTTGAATAATAATCATAAATGAATGAAGTTCAATGTGGATGAAAACTCTACCGCCTAAACAAAATTTTGAAGAAAGCATGGCTTAATATCCTATTCATTATTGTTTTTCAAACCCTAGGAGTCTCTATAAATATAGGAACCAAAATCGTTAAAGTTTATATCAAAAGAAATAGAAATAATATAGGAACCAAAATCGTTAAAGTTTATATCAAAAGAAATAGAAATTTTTCCTTTACTCACAAACTATAATAAACAAGTAAGATCATCCTAACCTTAACCAGAGAAGGTCAACTTGTGCTCGAAACACTGAAAGATGTGAACCTTCATCTGTGGCATTACCTTGACAAAGATGGTGCTCACAAGTTTGAGCTTCCTATATTGATTCTCGGTGTCACAAGTTCTCCAACAAGTTCAATTCTGCATAAAATGTTGGAGAAATAGAGCTTAAATAGAATTAAGAACTGAAGAGCGTGTGTACTATGCAGTTTGGTAGTTTGGTGGAATTTGAGATTGAAAAGTACACTTATCCTTTCCAAATTGTCATTATTAACTTATAATATTATAATATATTTATGTAATTTTATAATATTATTAATAATATTTAAAAAAAATTATTAAAAAATTACATTATTTATAAAGTTTTGAACAACTTATTATTATATTAATTTATAATGTAATTTATATATAAATAACTTGTTATATATTATAGTTTATAATATATATAATAATTATATAGTTATTATATATGAAAATAATATTTTTCTGGGGTTTTGAAATTATATCTCTGTCGTTTTGAACAGGAATAATACTTCTATGTTGTTTTGCGGTTTTGAACGGGAATAATACTTCTTTTTGGCTTTTACCTTTTTTACCCAGAATTATCTCTCTAGTTTCTTCAACCAGTTGAGCAATTGGACATGTGAAATGAGGTGAGTTATTTTTTACTTTGATTCAATTTTTATTTAAAATATATTTATAATCTATTAACGTAAAGAGATTTAAATATTTTTTATTTTAAATTTCATAAGTAAAAGTTGATTTGAGAGATAAAGTCAATCCAAAATAATAATTGTTACATTTTTTTCCCTCTTCTTTTCAATATGAGCACTCCACCACCTATTCCAAAAAATCAACCTAACAGGCCCCCCAAAATCACCCTAGAGATCCTTTACAATTATATGGAATCAATAGAAAAAAGAAGAGAAGAGAGATATGCCAAAATTCAAATAGAGTTAGAAACATTAGAAAAAATAAGTGAAGAAAGAGACGTAAAACTCCAAATAGATCTAGAGAAAATGATTGATAAAAAAATTAAATATACCATTCAAATTCAAATAGAGTATAGATTTTTAGGGTTCAAGAGTAAATTGTATACAATGAAGGATAGGATTCAAGAAATAGAAAAACATAAACAATCAACCCAAGAAGGAGAGGTTGAAGAAAATCACAACTTGAGAGATAGGATTAAAGAGCTAGAAGAAAAACTAACTAACAATTTGACCCTCAGTAATATGGAAAACAAATTGGATATCAAACCCGTCAAAGAGGAAATGAATAAGTTAATCGAACTAGACCATGAGTGTAACAAAAGATTCTTGAACCTCATAATTTTTGGTATAAAAGAACAATAAGAGGAGGATACGCTAGCAATAGTAAAAGAAGAATTAAATAATAAATCACAAATTGATACAACTTACCTCATAGAAGCAAAGAGGCTAGGAAAAATAATTAATCACAAAGATAGGTTGATATGTGTCAAAATAAGTTGTAATGACCATAAATATAGCATACTTAGTAAATATCTGAGCTTAAAAGGGTCAAGAATATTTATAAATGAAGACCTCATTTCCGAAGACCAAGCTGAATTAAGGAAGGAAGTTCAAAAGGTAAAAGAAGCCAGGAAAGAAGGAAAATGGGAAATAATTAGAAAATGAAAATCTATTGTTAGGGATCCAGAAGGATAATAATAAATAGGAATTTGGGACACTCGGTATCCTTTTTTGAAATTGTCGTGGCTTTCCATGGCGCAAAGGTCCTATGAGAAGTTGGATCCCGAGTGATATTGATATTATCTATCTAGTTGAAACTTGGGAGCATGAGGAGTCTAAGGTCTCTAACATAGAAGGATTTGTCTTGTGGTCGGCATGGAACAAAAAATCCCACCATAGAGGGATAGGAGGCATAGCTTGTTATATTAGAAAGACCATTTCTCCTCACATTCAACTTCATAAGATTGACCCTCTCAAATAGTACATTTGGATAGCAATTTCAGACACCGATGCTAAGAAGATGTATATAGCAATTTGTTATTTTGCACCTATTAATAATTTAGAACAAGATATTTATAGTTTGAAAAATGAAGGTAATATCCTCCTGTTATGAGACTTTAACGCTAGGACTGCAATTAAACAAGCTACTCTTTTAAGTAATGACTCCAACCATAATCCTTTATGGCTAGATGAGGACCTTATTTTATCTAATCGCTACAAAATAAGATCTGAAGACCTAATTGAGAATTTGTTTGGTACTGAGTCGGTCAAGCTCTACATCTCTCAAGACCTAATAATTTGCAATGGAGTAATGAAGTGGCCAAACTCCAACCAGAGGACTTGTATTCATGGGATAGATAGTAGTGTTGTAGATTATGTGATATATGATATCCCCATTTCCAACAAAATAGCAACTTTTGACCTTTTAAATGACCATGAGCCTGACTCTAATCATAAACCTTTAACCCTAACTCTAAATTTTTCCATGCATAGGAGCACCATTGAAGAGAATTTTGATAATCAAAGGAATTTGCGCTCTTTAACAAAAGTAAAGTTGACATTTTCTTAAAGGATTTAAATAGTAAATTAAATCTCCTAACTTATAAGGACAACATTGAATAACTCTATCTTAATTTTACAACTACCCTTTCCACTTCTATTATCAAGTTCTCTTTCGAGGTGTCCTATAAAAAGAATAATAGAATGGACAACCATTGGTATGATCAAGAATGTAAAATTGCTAGGAAATCCATTAGGAATGCTTCTAATGAGTCCTTAAAACTCGATAAGATCAATACATACAAAGCCCTAATTAAAAGGAAAAAAAGGTACTATATCAATGTTAAGAACCAAATTTCAATATAGAATAGAAAAATCTCATAATCAGTACTCAACACCTTGAAAAAGAGAGAATTTCAAGTAATAAGCCTCTTCGAGGTGGTAACCTCCTTATACCTCACATAAATTTCCAAATACAAGATGATTCCAAATGAAAATGTCTCCTTGGTATATATAGGAGACTAGGAGGTACAATTACAACTAATGGACTCAAGTTGACATAAATAAAATAACATTACTAATGTAATATGCCCCAATTAAGGGGTAATGAGCCACTATTTAGGGCTTAAAATGCCCCTCCCCTTGAGACAAGTCTTGTCCGCAATGCTTGAGTAACTCTGGATGATTTTGTATAAAAGACTCATCTTCCCAAGTGGAATCTTCAGCCAGTAGTTTCCTCCATTTAATGAGATACTCTGAAATGGATCTATTCCTCAGCTGGCGAATTCTTGTGTCAATGATGGCTTCTGGCTTCAATATGATTTTTCATTCCTCGTCAAGTTATGGCAATATAGTTTGAACTGGGATCTTGTTACCTATAACCTTCTTTAAGCATGAAACATGGAAAATTGGGTGTACTCGTAAAGATGCAGGAAACTCCAATTTGTATGCCATAGTACCAATCTTTTGCAACACCTTATAAGGGCCATAGTACTTTGATGATAATTTATTATCCTTCTTGGATTGCTTGAGGGACATCTGTTTGTATGGTTGTATTCTTAAAAACATTGAATCCCCTACTTCAAAACTTCTTTCACTACGATGTTGATCTACTTGTTGTTTCATATGATTATGTGCCATGGTCAGGTTGTCCTTTAAGATTTGGAGAACTTGTTGTTGATGCTCGATGTGATCTTCCACTGCTTGAACCTTAGATTTTTCTTTTAGAGAAGAAGTGATAGAAGGAGGGTGGTATCCATAGAGTGTCATAAATGGTGTCATTTTTGTTGCAGTATGAAAGGAAGTGTTATACCACCATTTTTCCAAGGGTAACCATTTGAACCATTTTGTTTGTTTATCAGAGAAAAAGAAACGAAGGTAGCCTTCCAGACATTTTTTTACTATCTCGGTTTGTCCATCAGATTGAGGATGATAGGATGAGTTATGAGCCAATTGAGTACCCAAACAAGAAAATAATTATGTCCAAAAATGT
>ML782569.1:322630-333219 GCA_009831015.1 Picea engelmannii | reverse complement strand
GTCCTAGTGCAGTGCATGTGAGGATCCTCATATAGAGGAAAGATGCTACATTTTTCAACAGCCGGCACATACTTTTGAAGAAGATTACTTTGAATTTGTTGATTATGATGAGGATCTTCCAGGTTTTGCAAAGGATCTTCCAGGTTTTGCAAAGATCTAAAATATTGTTGAAAATTGTGTATGTAACTATGCCAATTTGCAAGATAATAATGAAACATATGTATTGTCTTTTCCACCTTGTTTTTATGAACATAATGATTAATCGCATGAGGCTATGGATGAAAAGGATGCATGTGAAGCTCCTAAGTTTGATGAAAATAATCCATGTGTTTCTAATGTCTCATTTGTTGAAGAACATGATGACTCTGAGGCAGACAGTAGACATATTTTTCATATATCTAATCCCTATTAGGAGACAAGAAAAGAGAAGTCTGAAGGAGAGAGATTCAATATCATATTTTGAGGAAGTCAACATTCTCAGTGATCATGACATCTCTGAAGACTGACATTGATTATGAAGAATCATTCGTGATGGTTGTGGCTTAGGTCATGATGACAAAGTATTGGGAAAAAAAGAAACTAAATTCCTTCATTATATATCTAGCCAACGAGAAAGAAACTTGGAAACATAAAGATGATGAAGCCTCGGACCTTGCGGTATTAGATATTTTCAATAAGTTTCACAAATGTGTGTCCAACACTGAAGAATTAATGAAAGAGAAAATGCATGAATCTACAAATTCCCCACACCTCCCAAACATGCTCACCCTGCTCCTCCTCACTGTTAGAATCTTGATCTAGTCAAACAAGTATGCATTTTCACATAAGTTTTCTCTGCTAATTTATTTGCACATTACATGCATTTGAATTTCCTATTGCTTGTTCTATAGGATGGATCTTGTTCACCATTTTCTGATGTTGATCTTTGTGAATCACAAATAGATAGAGTATGGCTGCAGAGATTGGGTCATAACCGAGAGTTGAATATAAATTTGTGAGAAACTCAAACTGTTGTTTGAAAAGTTGAAAGTTGCATACAAGTATATGTTTCCATGCCATTATGAGTTTGTTTGTATTCTTCTACTTAGGAAAAAGAGACAATGTGTCAGTTGTGTTATCTCTCATTGCATCTTCTAAGGTCTTGGATATATGTTGTTGTTATTATTAAAATGTTAAGGAAGTCTTCACTATGTTGTCCTCTTGACATTGCCATTTTGTTTTTGAAATTTGAATGCCAATATTGGAGGATGCAAAGGAGAAATGAAGTTTCATATTATGTCAATCAATCCTTTCAAATAGATTGGAAAAATATGAAGACATATAAGCACAGTTTAAAGTAGTTTATAAAGAGTAAATTTCAGGCATTTCTGTTGATGAAAGAAGTCATGATCTTCTTTTGTGTTAAATGGATTATTATTCTCGTAAAAGCGTCAGAAACCCTAAGGGACTTGATATTCTATATGATCCTGTAGGGGAAGGATCTTGAAAGACAACTTGAAGCTTTTACAATGGGGAGCTAAGATATTGGTCATAGGATTTGCAAGTGGAGAGATTCCTATCATCCCTACAAATATTACACCCTTGGAAAGGTAGAGCTGACATTCTACACCTTTCCAAAATGTTAATACATATGATAGGACTTGTCATGACGTTTTTTATATAAGGTGGAAATGCAGTCTTGATTGATAGTTGTGTTTTTTTCTGGTTATGAACTTGGTACATTTTGGTTTTTTTCATTTATTGGTATTCAATTACACTACAGGACAAATTTCACAACTTTTTTGCATATTATTTGTATTTTAGGGAAAATATTTATGTGAATATTTAAACTCGAAATGACATCCTCATTAGTAGAGGTATTTCTCCTATTTGATATTTAGTGGAATTTATGTTGACTCTTAATATTGCTTAGAGGTATTTCTACTATTCTATATTTAGTGGAATCTATGTTGACTCTCAATATTGCTTCAAAACAAGATCGTACATGGACTCTGTTGGGGAAGCTACAAAATTCATCAACCGAGGGTTTTGGTAGATTCTATGCAAGAGCTTCTATTATGGTTACTGAAAGGCTTGATACATATTAATGTGTCTCATACACTCATACATTTAGGTTGTCTGAGGTACTCTATTCAATCTTCTATTCATAATACATAGGTTTTGCATTGCCTTTGAAAGTAATTTCTTATCCCTTTTGTGTTTGATATTTGTTGCATATTCTATCTATTATATTATAGAAGATATTTCATTGGCAACAAGCCCCAAATATGTGGGAGTCAACTCCAAGATCAGGGATAAGTAGGAAATTTAGTCCTTGTTTTTAATGTTTATGATGCTTTAAACAAATCATTACTCAATTATTAAACATATCATGATGTTTCCTTCAGAACTTCCAAATGATGAGTTTGATAGCACCAAAATAAGCCACCCAGGTTAGAAATATAATTTTATTGTCTTCATAATTTAATTTTGTGTTAAAATGAACATTAATAAGCCATAAAATCACAATTACACTAATCAATGTTTCATAAGTGTTTGGTATATTTGTGTACTGTATACACAAATGTTTAGAGCTGAAAATGTTAATTTATTGTTGGGTTAGTATTATGCTCAAATATATTTGGGCCTTAGGGTGTATAGAAATTGGTTAACTCGTAAAGATCCATACAGTGTACGGAAAATATTTGAACGGAAGTGACTTCATTTCATCTAGATCCTGGGATCTAACTACTTTTCCTTTTAGAATTTAGTCAATATAGAAACTCTTCTTCCCCATAATATTTTATGCAATGCTACCTACTTAGTTGTATGAGAGGTTAGTCTCTAACTAGAATCTATTCAGTGTTCCCTTCCCCCGCTTTGGGGGTATGCTAGTAAATATAACCCAAGAGAATGGTTTTTTTTTCATATTTACGAAAAGTTTTAGATATTCGATATGTTTTGTTTTATTAATCTTTATTAATTATTATTGATATTATTATTATACTTTTTTATTCCCTGTCCTCATTTTATGTATGCAATAGAACATTTTATGTATGCAATAGATTTCTGTGATTTAAAATAAACAAACACAATTAACTATACTTGGGAGAGAAGTAATTTGCAATCATCCAAATCCCCGCCCACAAATTGAATTTTGATGGGCCTCTCATGGAAACCCAGGGAAGGTAGTGCAAAAAATATTAGAAACTTCAACTGGGGTGCGATCATTTATGCCTTTGTTGAGAAGGTGTGATGTACTACCAACAATATGGTGGAGCCAGATACGGCATAGAATATGCAAAAGAATTGGGGATTTAAAATTGGATAATTAAAGGTGATTCCATGATTAATATAACGATCTTTCAAGCTATCATTGATGCCAAGAAAAACATATGTGAGGTGAACGAGTGCATCATTTTGTTGCTAAAAATGATAAAAATATCTAAAAGATGACTTCCAAAACCTTGGGTAAACAAAGTTTTTAATCATTTGGCCAACACGAGCATGGAGGATAATTCACAAGATCTTTGTCTCCCTAGTTGATGACATGATCTAGGAGAGACAACACTTAAGAGTGAATTAAGGGAGTTGATGGCATATTGGTTTGGTTATGAGCCTAGGGATGACAAAATATGTGGAGGGAATACAAGAAGTAATGTGGGTGCTAGAGGCCAACAACAACAAAGGAATGTCCCCCCCTACTCTAACAAGGGGGGTGGGTTGGTGATGTAACTAGATAGTGGTGGAATTGAGGTGACTAGTTTGTTTGGTTCAATGGGAACAATAACCATAATCCATGAAATCAATAAGCAAAAATAACGATGAGGAAAGTACCTTTGAATTATTAGATGTAATAGGCCATCATAGGAAATGATCAATCATGCACAAAAATGGTTAGTAGGGTGTGTAGTGTCATGGTATGAGATAATGAAGCTTTATTAGTGGTGTTTATCATTGTGTTGCGAAAATCTGGGGTGGAAACCCTATCCCCATGGCCCAAGGGCTTGCATTTCGATGTGGGATGATTATGTGGTACGGGAAAACATACTTCTCCCTTATCCTAGACCCATTTTCATTCTATTGTTTAAGGCCATTATAGCTTTGTTGATGTCTTTTCTTTTCATATTCCCTCATGTTTCTCTAACTTTACATTCCTCACATTACCCCCTCATTGCCTTACACCCCTAGGCTTATTGACCTACATTCTATTACCACAATCTAAATTACTCAGCCACCCTCACCCTTGATCTTCCTTCACTACAATGCCCCAAAACCACAATGGACATAGAAGGGCTCACATTTGAGAAGTTAGATCTAGAAGCTATTGATGCAGTTAGAGATCTAGAAGCTACTAATGCAATTAGCAAATGTGGCACCATTTTCATCTTGTGAAAGGAAACCTTAGCCAAAACTAGGGAGGAAACCAAAATCAAAGAGGGGTCATTCTATCCAAAGCTCTCGTCCATGTAAAATCCATGTCACACTTGTTAAGTTAAGTAGCATTGACTTGTGCTTTAGTAAGCCACTATATTATTATACCTGCCTCTGGTACCATATATTGTAATTACTTTTGGGTCAAAAAATTTTGACTTCCAATTAGTTAGGAAGTTTTAAAATTCACTTCCAAAGTTTAACATTAGAATTTCAAAAATAATAATTTTAATTGTATTTTAAAATCATTTATTTATTATTTCATTGATTGAAAATATTGAAATGACAAATTTTATATGGTTTTGGTACATTTTGTCCAATAAAAATTAAGAAAACACATAAAAAAGCCATGTGTTCTCTCATAATTACAAACAAATTCTTTCTTAAATAGCATTAAATATTGTACAAAGATTTTTTCACAGGTACAAAAAAGTTATAGGGGTTATGTCGTTCATTTGAATGTTTATGTTCTCCATTACAATATAACAACGAGATTCAATGCTCAGAAGCAAACTTTGGAGGCAGACTTGGAGCAATTTACTCCTTTAAAAATAATACTAAATTATAAATAGTATAACAAAATAATAATACCTACGTAAGTAAGTAAAAGTGAAATTTATCATATTATTATTTATAAATTAATAAAATATTATATTTTGATTTAATACTTTTCAAATATAAAAAATATATATATACATATTAAAAATCTTTAAAATAATATAATAATAATCTTAATCCATAATCCATCTTGTGTAATTTTGTTTTAAATATGAGAAAATTCGTATTTCAATTTATTTAAAATTTCTTCATATTTAATAAAACTGAAAATTACAATAAATCTTTTTTTATATAAACATATCAAAATAACATATCAATCATTATGACCTTGAACTGTGTTGTGGAATTTAATATCTCATGTAACTAAAGTGGCATTGTCCTCTCCTGTGGAATTAGATAAGATTAAATTGTGTTGTGGAACTTAATATCTCATGTAACTAAAGTGACATTGTCCTCTCCTGTGGAATTAGATAAGATTCAAATTATTACCATATATCTTGCATTGGTTTATTTTCGATAACATCAATCACTTATACAAAAAGAGATGACATGATACATATCAAGGGTTATGATAGCAACCTGATGCGATTTTGGAATTTTTAATCACATATTGGGAACGATCAACATTAATGTCATTGGTATTCGGACTATATCCTAGGCTATTGATTTGTAAGTTGTTGACTTTAATAACTCTTGATTCAAATAATTTAATATGCATCCTTGGACTGTTCTGGAATGTCAAATACCTTAAAGATACATTATCGCAGAAGCTAAGGAGGATTGTCTACATTTAAATTAAGAAAGCGTTGCATTTAAATTAAGAGAGCATTAGACAAAACCTAAAAAATTAAAAAAATTGAGGTAATGTAGTCAGTTTTATATTCAATTTACAAAGATAGGGAAACAATTTTTAGAGTAGTTTACTATTGCTATTTTTTCAAACTTTTCATAACAGACAGGTACTACGCAGCTTTGTTGTTCATTCCACTTGTTTTAATAATGAAGCATGATTTTGTTATATTTTTGGGCATTGGGTTGACTATTCACGATCCATTGTCTCTATTGTGAGTCATGCTTTGGTGCATCTTTACTAAGTGTAGCTGTATACTACATCATTCATTGAATGAGACATTGAGTTGAATAATCATCCTTGTAAAAGGCTTATCATGCCTACGAGCACTTATACATTTGGTCAAACTTTGAATTGGTAAATAAAGTGGGCTAGTGAAAGTTGTAATATTAAGGAAAGTAGTGGGTGCCCTTCCAAGCCAGTCAAAAGAAATATACCCTATCTAGTAGAGGAAGAGAGTTGAAGAACTCACCTCTAGTTTCACCCGCCCCTGTCAGAATGCCAGTGAAAAGAAATATTCCCCCTCATGTCAGTAGAGAATAATACCAACCCTAAGACCGACCGACTTATCATATATCGACTGATACCAAACCACTGCCAGTAAAGATAAAATTTCTTCTTCAATGTTCTCAAGTTGATTTGCTTAGAATCTTGTCACTATTGTTCCTCAAGGGGATCTAGTTCAAAATTTGGCATCAATGTTGCAAGAGGGAAGAAGCCTATGGAGACTCCAAAGAGAACTAATCATTATTCTACTAAGACTAAAGCCTACAACAAATCCAGAATCATATTATCTAGTTTAAACCATTTCGGGGTCAAGAAGATAAGAACATCAATGTTGCATTCTTGTGATTTAGAGTATATGAATGTTAATAGTTGCTACATAGTGGTGAATCATTCATTAAAACGCAATTACTTTTTCATGGAAGTTTGTTGAAAATATGGTGAATTAAAGGGAGATAGTGATGATGCTACCATGATTGAGAAAAGAAATCTAAATTGCTATACTTTATTTTGCTTATGATGAAAGCCCAAACTATGACAGATCTATTTTTAGCGTATGGGATCTCGTACAAAATTGAAGGGCCAATGTGTATTTTGTTGGCAAAATAAATCATGTTTTTTCCTTATCACAAAAATAGAGCCTATGTATCAAAGCTACCTTCAATTTCTCTTAAATTTAAAAAGTTTGTTTGTATCTAATTTAATCGGTCTTTCTTATTAGGCCTTTAAGATGTCAAACATCTCTGGCATGATTTTTAATTCATCTTAAAATAAAAAAAGATTGGTTGTTTCTAATTTGATCCACCTTTTTTAGGCTTTTAAGATGTCAAAATGAGAGAATGACATGTTTGACAACTTGAGAAAACATCAAATAATGACACAAGTCTCAATATTTTCAATTCATCTTAAAATTAAGAAGTTTGGTTGCTTCTAATTTGATCCACCTTCCGTTTTAGGCCTTTAAGATGTCAAACAAGACAACGGCTTGTGAGATAATGGTAGAAATGACACAACTTTCAATATTTTCAATTCATCTTAAAATTAAGTAGTTTGGTTGCTTCTAATTTGATCCACCTTCTTTTTTAGGTCTTTAAGATGTCAAACAAGACAACGGTTTGTGAGACAAGGGTAAGTTTGACGACTTGTGAAAATATCAAACAATTAAATAAAAATCAACAATATTTAGACAAACACTCTTTTATCCCTATCCATCAAACCTTAAAAATGGCACAACTTGCAAACACTCTCTTTTATCCCTGTCCATCGAACCTTAGAAATGGCATCACTTTCAACATTTTTCATTTGGGCACATTATTTATTTTTATTTAACAAAATAAAAATCATTCATTTGGGCACATTATTTATTTTTATTTAACAAAATAAAAATCAACAATATTTAGGCAAACATTCTTGTATCCATGTCCATCAAACATTTTTCTCCATGTCCATCAAACCTTAGAAATGGCACAACTTGCAAACACTCTGTCCATCCAACCTTAGAAATGGCACAAGTTTCAACATTTTTTATTTGGACACATTATTTTATTTTATCCTGTTCATCAAACCTTAGAAATGGCACAACTTGCAAACACTATTTTATCCCTGCCCATCAAACCTTAGAAATGGCACAACTTTCAACATTTTTCATTTGGGCAAATTATTTAGTTGTATTTTTCATAAAGTATAGACATTGGTGTTTTCAGTTTCTTATGTTAGAAGACTAGTTATCTTGGCCATTGTTTGATATTGAAATTCCATTGCTTTTACTAATCAATATAATGTCCCATTTATTATTTCATTACTGATTGTTATTCAAAATTAGAGCAAAGAAGCAGAATTTTTACCAACTCTTAACAATAGTGCTAGTGATCAATCTCCGTACACCCTACAACTTAACATGAAGACGGGTGGCTTACCCTGCGAGGTAGCCTATTCAGATTCCAAATAATGCATCTTCCGCACTATGATACCTCAAGAAAGAGGTAAAGTATGCCCCAGAAAAGACCTCCAACATGATACGATATCCAAGATCAATGCCATTAGGCAATCATTCCCATTTTTTGTGTGCTGAAAGTCATCTATGGTCCTCAGTCACAAATCTAATAGGTGAATTAATGAAAAGTAATTGAGCAATTCATATGGCCCAATTAAACAAGTTACTTACATGCCACCATTCATATTAGTTAATTCGTACATCCAAATTATACTAGTTATTATACAATGTCATTTCATATCGATCGCTCATAAAGTGTTGTTTATAATTTTTATATCTGCACATCAATATAAAACAAGAGCCGACGCAAGTCACCAAATCTGTTATCTAGTCTTTAATCTATCCCATTCTACTATCCAATCTCATATTTGGACTGTGGCAACGTTATTAGAGTTCCCTTCTAACAAGAACATGCATGACCTGTTCATCATCAGACGACCAATTCCAGTCCATGACTGCTTTGCAACTTGAATGTTATAGCTAAAAAAAACTATAAAGCTCAACTTCAGTTTGTATCATCCATGTTCCATTTGCTTTGACAACCTAAATCCAAGTTGCCAACCTCGAAGGGAAATGCCACACCCCCTGAGCCTAAAAACATATTATAGAGAACTCCAAAAGGGTAATCATTTGGGTATAGAAATAAGGTGATCGTGTATGTTACCGTTACCAGGACCTAGATCTAGATGCCATGTCAAGAGTCCCACACCTCAGAATTTCACATTGTATGACAGTTCAACATCCTGCAACTAATTTACTCAGCAGAAACTAAATTTGTTTTCTACTTGTGTTTTTATTGACTAGTTAGTTAGCTCTTTCTCTGATTTTAGTAAAGTGACAAGAGTTGCTTTCTCACTCCCACTGTCTATTCACAATGGCTGTACTTTTGAGTCCTATTGACCAACTTATTAATAAAATTATCTTATCTCCCTTTAGTTAATAAGTTCCACATTCATCTTTTTATACCATATTTTTGGATATGGTTAAGAAATATCATGACAACAATTCTGAAAAATATTTTCAAATCATGAAGCACGATTCTAAGATTCATAAAAAATCATTCACCAACCATGGAATCCTATGAGGTAACAACTCAATCAAGAAGGCATGTAGGAAAGACCGAGTGATGGATGATTATTAAATAATGCTCGACACCAAGCAACAGTCACCATTCACAAAGCAATTAGACTCCAATCATGTTCTACTAAAATGCACCCCAAGTCATAATTATTCCAATCACTGACGGTATTCATGTTTTGTGAGAATATTACAAGCCCAACTGAAAATTTTCTCCCCAGATTTACAAATCTTGAATGGAAAAACATAATTCAAACGCGCCTGATTAATTAGATTTAGTACTTCTCGAGGCCATAATCGAACACAATTTCAACCTGCAACGTAACATCAGTAACAACACATGACAATTAGACATTTTCTTCCCTATGAAAACTACCAGGAATGCATAAATAGGATCTAGAGAACTGAATGATCGTAAAGGTGCTTCTCCATTACTTTGTGCACAAACTTTACTGTAAACCAGTCACATCTTTCTATCACTACCTCCAACACAGCATGCTTAATGGTGAGATTAAAAATAAAAAGTAGAAATAGTAAACAATGATATGACCTCTACATGATCCACCCCTACTCAAGCTTAAGATTTTCATGCTGCCTGTTATTAATGTGATGCATGGAAAATTGCATGATAAGGATATTATGCAACTATATTAGCATATAATGCAACTATATTCGAACATGGAATGAAGCTTGGAAGAAGGATAGGGTGGTTTGAAGAGGTAGAAGCTGCAGAGCTGCAGAATCAAAGAGACAATGAGAAATTGGTGTATTATTCAGCGGATGCATGTGGTGAACCAAGCCAGTTCACCAGGTTAATACCCAATGTAAGTAGGACAACAGGTTACAATCCATAGAGGATAATATATTAAATAATAATGTATATAAATATGAGATGATGAGTACAATAAGAATGAGGGCCTTATATACCCATGCAGGGGTGCCCTTCCGTGAAAAGACGTGACTTTTCACTGGGAAGGTGTCTCTTCATTATCATTCATTAATTATTTATGATGTATTTATACTTCTTATTATATATTATGTTCATAACATTGTCTTCCCCTTAAAAAATGTTTTGTCCTCAAAGCATACTTATGGAACACTGATCTCTTGCTCTGGCTTGTAATATTGTCTCCTTATTCTTTATTCCGGAATTAGTGATCGTTGAGGACTTGAAACGATAGGATCTTCTAAGCG
>ML782569.1:285452-309411 GCA_009831015.1 Picea engelmannii | reverse complement strand
AATTTGGTGTGAATACAACTTTCTTTCCAGTGCCAGAATTGGTCATCTGATATACAGAGAGAAGGTTGACAGAAAGTTTGGGAACATGCAGCACGTTCTCGAAGCTTCCATTGGTGAGTTCAATCCTTCCTTTGTCGGTGACTTCGATAGAAGAGTTGTCCCCCATCATAATAGGACCTTTGCATGCATCCAATGAAGAATAAACTGCTTCTGAGGCAGTCATGTGATGTGTTGCTCCTGAATCTACGATCCAAGCATCGAGAGAGGAGTTGATGGCAATCAAGGCATGGCTAGAATTGCCTTTCTTGGAATTCGGATCTTCTGGCTTCTTCTTCTTTGCACCCTCGGGGATGCGATCTCCAAGGTTGGTTTGCTAAAGTATTTGAGACATCAGATCTATTTGCTTTTGCATGCATGCGTATTCCTAATGGAATCCTTTGTGATAGTATGTGCATTTCTCTCCTTTTCTTCCCTTTTCTCCTTTGGATCTAGAGGCATCGATGAAGGGTTTTGTGTACCCTTCCTTCTTCGTATGTGCATGAGCTTTCCTCTTATATTTAGATTTAGATTTCTGATATTTGTGATTACCATCATGCACAGTGAGTGCATGCGCCCTTGGGCCTTTGATTGCACCCATGTTGATGAACTTGGTTTGCTCGTGTCAAGGATTCGATAAAGTCCTCACGAGAAGGCATCTTCCAGGTGGCTCCAGAAGCGAATTTGACAGTATGGAATGTAGATACGAATACAAAAAATTCAAGACCAAGCTTGGAGAGAATGGTGAGAACCATTTGTTTCTCCTCCGCCAATTTATCAACCCCGCAAGCTTTGAGTTGCGACAGTAAATCCTTGAATTTTGTAAAGAAAATCTTGGATATTGTCTAAGCTTTTTGGATCCGATGTGAGCAGCTCCACCTCCAGCATGTGTCCCCTCATCTCATCATGTTTTCCAAAGAGCCCTTACAAGATTTTCCAGGCTTCATTGGGAGTCTTACAGGAAGATATGTGAAAAAGGAGATCGGGAGAGATAAGACTACAAATTGTTCCGAGTGCCTCGTCCATGCGATTTAAGTACTTGGATTTTTCTATGGCTGATGTCGGTTCTGTATCTGTATTCATGGTTAACCTATACAACCCTCTGGATTAGAGATGTATGGCTATTTTCTCCTTCCATGCAGAATGGTTGTAAGGTGTAAGAATGAATTCTTTTTGGAATTCCATCTTTCCGCTGTCTTCAATCTTTTGTACCTGCAAAAAAATTTGGTGTAGCTTTAGAATTAGCAGTCCGTCGACTCTGATACCATGTAAATGTGTTGAACCTGCACAAAATAGATCTAGCTAAACAATAATACACACATTTGCAGAGAGAATTGGAGAAGGAAGAAGAAGGAGAGAAAGAATGTAAGAATTCTCATTAAGCATTGTGAATAATGAATAATTTACACATGATATACTTTGTATAACTCAATGAGTTCGACTTGAGGTGAACCAATGTGCCATAGTGGTGGTCTAGAGTGATCTGGACACACACCAATAGTTACGAGAGTGAACTGCCACCTATTCTAGTCTCTCATGCAGTTACGGGAGTGAACTGCCACCTAGTGGAGTTAACTAGTCAACTAATCTTCAGTTAACTGACTGAACAAAGAGTAGTGAGGAGTTAACTCAGGGAATCAAGGCTAATGCGCCACTCTGGTGATGATACCGGTGATGATACCAAGGCAAGGTCGAATTAGCATGGTGATGATCCCAATGCAACATCTAAACTCAACTCAACTAGTCAAACTAAAGTGTAAACTGAAAGAGAATATTCTCTAGGTGGAATGATCTCCCCTAAAATATAGGAAACTAGATAATGACTAATTATGACTAATAAACAAGGAATAACCTTAGGAAAAAGAAATCCTAGGTGTGTGTGAAGTAACTCCAACAGATATATAAGTGTTTCAATTACCTATGCAAAAGGGAGAAAAGAAAAGGATGTCATTACTCCGCTCAAACATCCAAAAATTACCTAAGCATTGTTAGAAGTGCTAGACTCAAACAATAACCTACCTAAGAGTTCAATCAAAAGGGGGTTGAATGTTAAACTCAGCTACCTAATCACCCAAGGGACTTTTAAAACTTTAAACATTTTATGCTTTCTTTCCCTTTTTTCCAAGGGATCAAGGATGAAGAAATTTGTATCCCATATGCTTAAACGGTGGATCTAATATTCAAAGACTCAAAATTTGACTCAATAAGATCTACTTCTCTCAAGATGACACCTATTCTGACAACTCAAAATTGAAAAGCCGAACACAACCACAATGACTTTAACCATTTGTGTCAGGTGAACGTTGCTTTGACACAAGACACAAATTTAGGCAAAGACATGTTGCAATTAATTCAAAAACAACACTTTTTCTTTTTCATTTTTTTTGGTTTTTAAACGCACCTAATCACCGAGGAAATTCAAATACTACCAACCAACAAAAAACAAGTGGAATGACTCAAAAAAAATCCTAAATCACTAAGGGAAAAGGGGAATGGAATAACTTAATATGACAACATGGAACTAACTAAAAGTTTTATCAAGAGAAGATTGAACTTATTCACCTTTATAAGAGTTACTCATTATAAGTATTATATATATATATATATAGATTTTTTTTAATGTAAAATTTATTTTTTTTAATTATAAAAATATATTGATATTGTTTGTAACTTTGTACTTGTCATTTCCCTGTCGTTTCAAGATCTTAGCTCTTCAAAAAACTAGTAGATCTATATCTGGATCCATATTCGCATCCATATCTGAATCTTGGTAACATAGATTGTTTTGATTGAAATATTAGTTACTTAAACTCCAGATAAAGGGTACTAAGTAAGGATGCTCAGTTAATCGATTGGCTAGGGGAATCAATTGGAAGTCTACCTTCAAAGAGAGGGTTATGCAAATCAGATTGAGCACTTATAAAAGTTCAAATACTAAAGCAATGTGGCATTGTTGAAGATTGAACAAGAATGTTCTACAAATTTTGTAAACGATATTCAATTGTTATGAATTTTAAATTCTCAGGGAGTGAGTAGAGCGAGGGTTAAAAAGTTGTATTTTGTGTTGAAGTGGGGGCATTAGATAAGTAACACTCAATAATATATATTAGGAGTCCTAATACAATAAAGTGGTTAGTAATAAAGGACACATGTTTTAACCAACCAATTAGGTGAATGGCGTGTATTAGTATTGATAGTTAGGGATGATTTGGTAGCACAACTACCTAAGACAAATAAAAGGATGTACTCATATCGTATCAAATGACTCCATTAAAGAAATCTCAATTTCATACATCTCTTGTATAACGCGTATAAATTGTGTATTCATTTTTTAACAATATGCACACCCAACCCATCACTAATCATGTTTTTGGATCCTATCCATACAATCCCGTAGGACCTAAAGGGTCATATAGGCCACAAGGCACAAAGATAAGCACAAGGATACACACTATTTTCTGTATATATTGACTCGTATGTGTTAACTATTATATTGTATCAATTATTTGACACGAGACAATTCTAGTATATGTATATATGTATGTATATCGGAATAGATAGATGAAATAAAAATACCATCCTACGTAAAATCATGTAAAATAGCTTTCAAAGCTAGGTAAAATCATCTAATTTTAGATGCACAACTCAAGTAAACACAAGCAATTTGAAAACAAATGGCTTACACACATACATTGTCATACTCGTAACTTAACTTGTATAGATATCACAAGATTTGTACTTGTGCAAAGCCCTCCACAAGATCCCAATATTGTGTAATAGTTGGAAGTTTCTACCACTGTCACCTAAGTAGAGTCTTCCCTTGTTTTAGTGATGGAAGAAGGTCCACCACAAGGGAGGCTTCCTTGGTGACCTCAAGAGATCAAATAGCAAGGTTAGCCAAGCCTACAACCCCCTATCTTGGTCACCTTGATGTTAGGTCTAGGTCTAGTAAAGGAAAAGAATATAACGAGGTAATTGGTTCACATGTACGAGACAATAAACAAATCCAAAGCATAAAATAGGCAATTACCAAGTTATGTAGCTCATAAATGACCTTTTAGACACTAAATAAGCAATAAATCCAATTGCTGTTGCAAATTATAACAGCAATAAATCTTTTGCAGCAGCGACAAGAAAAAGTAACCAGAAATATAGCAATTGAGCATAGAAATTAAGCATTTAACATGTGCAACAACATCCAATTGCTAGATCTAAGTTCTAAGTATCTTGAGCCACTTTTCCAAGTAACTATGCAGCAATTAAAGTAAACTCGAGTGGTTGTAGCAAACTTTTATAACAGCAGCAATAAATATCATTAGTTTGCTAAAGTTAGAGTTAGACAAGTTAGTAAAATCGCTTGGAGAGAGAGAATGCTGGTTCTAAGTGTAATTTTCACCACAAGAAGAGCATTAGACTAGTGTCGTTGTCTTATGGAGTCTAGCATGCAACACTTGAAGAAAGACTTAGATGGTGAAGAAGAATGAGGTTCAAATCCTAAGGTGCAAAGCCTATTGGGCCTTAGGAGTCGTTGTCCCTTTTCTAGATGACCTAGGTCAAGGATCAAAACCTTAACATGCAAAGCCTCTGGAGCCTTAAGCCTTTGAATCTTAGCAAGAGACTAGGTCTCTTAATGCCTTCGCCAAACTTGGACAAACAAAAGTATTAAAGGAGAGTACGACCTATGTCTCCTAGGGTTTAACTAGGGCAAAGTAACATGCAACAAGATAGCAATTAACAATTATACCATAAGAAAACACATAAACTTAGAGAAAATCACTTACTTATCCAAATCGCTATGCCAAGAGAAACCCTAGTTGCGACATGATATCATCCAAGAGAGGTAAGCATGCACAAAATCCTTCTTCAACAAGTGCGCATGAGATCCAAGACACAAGAAAGAGTAGAACGAAACTTTTCTAGCTCTCCCACACAAGTGCAAGGAATGAATGTGATCATCAAAAATAAAGCTGAGCACTAGCCTTATTTATAAGGAAACCCTAGCGCTCAAATAGTCCAAAAAGTTAAAACGTCATGTCTAAAAGTGGGGTCAACCCCTCAAATTGCCTCTACAAATGATAAATCATGTCAAAAACAATATAATAATGCCCTCCTAGGTCACACGTGTGGTGACATCATGCTCCAAGAGGGTGTGTGAAGGCCTTCTAAGGCCATGTGTCATCATCTCATGGTGCAATCATGGTAGGAGGTGCAACTCCCCATCTATGGTCATGTCACATCATCAATGGTACCCTAAGTGGTAATCAAGCCCCATCATCGTCAAACCCTAAAGTGTGACGTCATCATCAAAGGAGGGCCAACATCCAAGGTGTAGAGCATGGCATCCAAGGTGGAGAGGAGTGTATCTCATCTCTGCAAGGCATCCAATTGTCCACTGGTGCAACATCCTCCATCTAATGAGTAATAACCCCTGTGATACAATGCCCAACATGTGGGCTTCTAGCCCATCTATGTGCCACCATGACCAAATCTGTCAAAACCAAGCCCATTTGTCCATCGTCCAAGGTCCAGAAGATGTGAGAGCCAATTTCTAAATGTGTCAAGCCATTGGGTGACTCAATCCTCTGAATCACACATGCCATATCCTACAACAAAGGTACAATGTCCTAAATGAAATCCTGGGGCGTCCTTCAAGAACCATGTTAGGAGCATCCAGATCAAAACAAAATATGAAATCAAGTAAAGCTAATGTTCATAAGATATAATAGTCCTTGAATCATGCAAAGTTGATACTTAAGATATAAGCCACATGAACAATTCACATCAAGTATCTCCTTCAAATTTCACACTAGCTTAGAACTTTATGTAAGTCGGCAAGTTTGAATATGGGAGGAGCTTCATCTGACCCTATTTGGTGTGCCAACCAAAACAATGAAAGAAAAGACCCAAGTAGAGGGATACGTCCTGAGGAAAGCACTGAAAAAAAAGAACCTTTCAAGAGTAAGTGTTATAGTGGTATGTGTTGGGGTTACTTCATGGCTTATCGTGTCATTGAGCCCATTTCTATGAGCACCTTTGTGGATGGTGTGCTTGCTCTAGAGTTACCACTTTCTAAGCACTATGTTTTTCCAAACCCCTTAATCTGCCTTTTTATTTGTCCTCTTATCATATTTGCAAGTCCCCTTTATAAGGTTTCAAGCTATAGCATCACTGATTTAGGACTAAGGTGGACACAGAAAGGGTAGAGCTCAAGTTTGGACTAGCTTTTGAGAGTCCTTTGTTATTCTTTCTTTAGCATTATTCTTTCTTTATTCTTCTTTTGCTAGCAACTGCAATCAACCTCTGGCCTTCAACCCCTCTTCTCATGAGAGAATGGACCATGACCCATTACCAAAGTTTAGTACACTGCGACAGGCTCCAGGATGGAAAATGTTAAGTATGGTGGGAAATGGAACGTTACCCTTGTGAGGGCCCCCCAGTAGTACCCATTTTCCCTGGGCGGTGACAACACGAGACTAGGGCATAGATGTTGGCCACCAAGGTGAAACAAGGAAACAAACATAACTTCTTGAGCTAGTGATCCATTTTCCAACTTCAGCCAATGATCCTCATCCACATGCATAGTATATTAAGCACAACACTTCTTATGAAAGAAGGACTAACATACCTCATGGTGACGATGGGTTGCCATCTCCCATACGCTGAGTTCACTTGATGTGATGAGCTTGGTTGATCTGAAGCAGAAGAGGAAAATCCGAGGAGGGCTGCTAGGATGCTATTTGTGGACATGTTGATCACCATGACAGTTAGGATCCCTGTCTTCCTTGCAAGCCATGAGACATGATCTCCCCTAGGTCTAGGGGGTAACAATAATCACATGCATTTTTTGATTAAATGATTGCAATATCAATACCACGCAATGACAATGACAGTCCTCATAGTATATAACTTATGTCCTTTTGTTACAGAACCATAAATGCTTAAAACCAAGTGGCTAAAATATAGGATCGACAACTTAAAGAGAATGCTTCTATATATGATTAATGTACGAAACTTGTGACACTTGATTATAATATTTCTCTGTGCATTCATACAAAAATAAATGGAACCCAAGAATAAGAGAAATAATAACAATGATTACAAGTATGGAAATATCACCTCAGGAACAGGTGGATTGCGAGCAAATTTTGAACCTTGTGGAGCCCAAGGAACTGTGCAAAAGACACAATGTTAGGATCTCAACTCTCACCACAGCATACACCCATACCAAAATTTCTACATATAAAGTATACTATGGAATTAACACACATTCAAAGTGTCAATTTTGCTAAAAAGGTTGCAAAGGAAGAAAGATATAAAAGGTCATAAAATGATAACATATATTGCAGAAGTTCCAGGACTTGTAAAATGAAAAAAGACACATTATTATAAAATAGAACATTTTCATATAGTAAAAAGTTATTGTGAAAAACATTGTCTTTATAAAATAGGAAACATCTAATATTACAAATTAATGAAATACTACAAACAACCAAATATATAAACTAGTTGATCAAAACAAGGGCACTATCAAGTTATAGTTGAAATTCAGTACCCTAGAGCATACCTTAGGAATTCCCTAGCAACATACACTTTTTATAAAACATTGACCTTGAATTTTTTCAAGACCAACACCCCCATCTTAGTTAGGCATCTCAACTAGGGTAGGAAATTGTGCCCACCATTATGACTTCTAGGTGAAATTGAAGCTAGAAGCCTTGGTCAAATAGTTATAAATGCTATCAACTCTCTACCTCCAGTTATCTATATTTTCTCATGTTCCACTTCACACAATCCTCAGTAGAGAGGATGAATATCCTTGTGCAACTTAGGACGAGTGAAGTAACTAAAATACATGTTCCCTTTGAATGTGTGATTCTCTTCCTCGGAAACTCTCCAGTGATAAAAAGACAAATGTCAATTAAAATCTACTAGTGGGTTTTGTTGGTATGTTGTTGCTGATACTTCGAACGAGTTTTACTATTATGTTTGTATAAATTAGAAGCATCAAGATGATTTCAACAAACGTTGGCATGAGATACGCACGTCAAGGTACTAAGACAAAAAGTATTGATATGTTTTCCTACTTTCATCACTTCATGTCATTGAACAAAAATAAAAATAAAAATTCATCATGTTATCATACTCATTCATTATCAACACCCTGGGCACTTTAATAGTTGAAATTTATTTCCTTCTCCATTAAAAATGAACCACTAGTTATTACATTGGATTCTAGGCAAGAAATGGTGTATGCTTCAGAATTTTAAATGAATTCAGCCATGTTAAAGGAAATAGACTAATTTTATAGGCTAATGTAGGTTAAAATGACGAATAAAGAGGAAAAAACTCAGAAAAGTTAAATGATTAGCTAACAAATTATTATTAAACTTGCATCTAATCACCTCAAGATCCTCAACAATATGAAAAGAGACAATTATGCACAAAAATGATAGAAAATCTGTCATGTTGTGCAAAATGTAGATGTCGTGAGAACTGAATAGACACCTAAATGATCAAGAGTACAAGGGACTTATTTAATAAAGGACTTTTCATGACTTTCTCATCCTTGGATGCTTTATGTCCATTTTTACTTCAAACTGATTGAAGGTTGAGAAAAGCTATAGAAAAGGCCAAGACCAATCCTTAGCAACAATGGGTTGTTGTTATTGCAGTGTCAAAGCAAGTGGAGGTCCATTCTACAGTAAATATGGATGTCAAAATTCTCCATATCATTGGCTAATATTGAAGAGCATGTGAAGCATCAGAATGAGAGAAAAAAAAAAGCTTCAAAAGAAGACCGTGTAGCTGATTTTGATTAATCAAATAAGGTGGAAATGAGCATTGAAAGAATATTATAAAAATCAAGAGGCTAGCACACTTAGTGCATAAGGAAGGCAAACAGTCATTAAAGAATCCAAATAGAACTAGCCAAGAACCCCAACAAAACAAAATAAGGCACCCGCTGAATAGAAACCACTCAAAAATACTAGTTGAGGTCAGTTTGTATTCTTAAGATTAATTGAAAGGGCACTAGAACCACATTTGGAGCACGGATCATAATTGCAAAAAATGTTTTGAATCCTTCAGACAAAAGGATGTGAATGGAATTCACTTTCGTTGTGTTAGATATAATGGTCATATTAGGACTTAGGCATACATTAGACGTATAATAAAGTCTTAGTGTCTTTGTAATAAAGTGATGTAATGATGAGTTAATTAATATAGTAATTAAAAGATTAGTATTCAGAGTTATGAACTACTCTTCTCTCTACTATGTAAAAAGACATTGCATCACTCAATTATGAATGAATCCATTCTATTCTCACTCTTATGTATATTATTGTCTATGCTTGTATGCATGTAAAAACTAACATGTTATCATAGCCACGTTAGGGAGACATGGCTGGAGGAGCCAAGAAATTACTACAATCAAAGAAGGCACTGAGGAACTACAATACAATCACACAAAAGCAAGGCAACTCAATTTAATAGATAAGTTTTTCCTCATTTAAGTAATAATAAAAGTGTATTTGATTTTATGCTCTATTTGATTTTATGCTAATTGCGTGACAAAGTAATTGTTAGACAAGGTTTTCCTTGTAGAAAGCGAGTATTGTGGCCCACCTAGATTTTCAAAGTCGTGGACCTTTGGGAGAAGGAAATTGTTATAATCTCAGTATGTTTATCCTTATAAGAGCCTAGAGGTCATTGGGCCATCCCAAAAAAGGGAGTTGTCATTGATTAAAAAGAGGGAAGACGCCACCTGTGTAAATTAAGAAAGGGCGTGAAGATCATCTATGAGGGGAGTCACAGGTCCATGAGGGCTGGCTACAGCCGCCAAAATATTAGAGATATAAGGCTTACTATGTAATAAAGTCACTTTATGACTCTAGAATATGTTAATGTTCACTTTTTGTGTAAAGCAATCTATCCCTCATTCATAAGTGGAAATGATTTGCTTAATGAACAATGATATATAAAGAAGTAAACTCCTTTGTAATAGACGTACCAGTTTTTCATTGAAAATATCATATGGTGTTATTGTGAGTATCTTTCTTTGAGCTTAGTTATGTGACTCAACCCTGTCTAGGATTTCCTCATTTAGTGATCTAGCTCATTTTTTAAACACAAAAAACGTGATTTTGCAGCGCAGAAATTTTTTATTTATTTTTGAAAGCTGCAGGGTTAAAAATCAAAAAAAGAGCAGCAGTCATTGTTAGCACAAATTTCCACCCTCCAATTGAGCTGATAAACCTATTATAACACCAATGAAAACTTGGCTAATTCGAGGAGTAAAGCCCCAAATTGTCACAGGCTAGACCCCTCTCCGTTTGGGCTAGTCCGTTCTAGCCTCAAGGGGGAGTCCCTCGGCACCTTAGTACCTTGCTGCTGACTTTTAAGACTGATTTTCTGTGTGTAAACCCAAAAAAAGTGAGYTGTTTGTCTTGGACAGTGTGTTGAAACTGTCCAAAACGATGGGGAAAATATAGTTTTTCACTTGGAGGGATCCTGCAGGGTTAGCACAATGAATATAGGATAGGAATAGAACAGAAAACTACTCAAGAGATTAGTAAAATCACAATGAACAGTTAAAAGAATGACAAATCAGATAGACAAAATACCGACAAGAAACAAGGTTAGAACACAAACACTTCATTTCTTTATCGATAGGCTTGCAAGAGGGTTGGGTGCGCCACAATTGGCAAGTCCACAATCGGTACAATGATCACTTTGCTCAAAGAAGAGTCACTAGACTAAGAGAGAGAGAGAGAGAGAGGGAAGAATGAGAGAGAAACACTATGCTGCTGCTGCCAAGAACCGACCAAGAACCAATGGAATCCATCCATTATATAGCACATGAGGGCACATATCCAAGGAAAACGTATGAAGACACATGGAGTAAACAAAAGAAAGGGTGAGTTCTCAGTTAACTCCACGTGAGAGGGAGTCCAAGCATGAATGTGCATGTGGTAGTGATATGGCAAGGTGAGATAGGAATGCATGGAGTGTGTGAGTGGGGATGACGTAGGAGGTAAATAACACATGTTGTAAAGTGAGGATGAAAGAGAGTGGAGGATGACGTAGGTACTAGTCGCATGCATATGAGGGAGCACGAGTTATGTAAGGGAGTGGAGGTTATGGAGTATGATGTAAGGGGTGTTGCATGCCCCTAAAACATGCACTTTATTAAATGATGATTTGCATGGGTTATCTTTAAAAGGAGGATATGAATTATTAGAGGGGACAAGCTCTATAAAATTAATCAAATAAAGTGTCACTCCAACTTAATAATTTAATGAAGGTGAGAAAGTGATGCCTACGTGGGAATGAATACTTAATAAAGGGGGACAACTTTTTTATTTTAATCCAATAAAGTGACACTTCAATAAAATAATCGAAATAAAGTGACACTTTAAATAGGTGGGTAATAAGCTACATTACCGGATCCGTCTAGTCTGAACGCTGGATCCGCAGATCCGCGTTTCATATCTGGATCTGGATCCTCTCAGAAACAGACAAGATCTATCATGTTGTCGATTCCGGTTAAATAGGAAACGGATCCCACGAAGAGGAAACAAATCCGGAAAATGAGAAACGGATCCCGAAAAAAGGGGACGGATCCCAAGCAGCCGACCCACACTCGTGCGGATCCGAGGAGAATTCGTATTTAATTTTTAGGTTTTTGGTATTTTTTAGGGTTTTGGGTATTTTTTTAGGGTTTTTGTGTGTATTTGTATTATATACTGACCCTACCCCACTTCCAAATCATCGTAAAGTTATCTCTTGGACACTAGTGAGCACAATCGTGAACACAGTGAGCGGAAGTTTGAGCTATCTTGGAGTTTAGTGCACTAGTCAGCGCACTCACTAGTCACGGGGGCAGTGAAACAGTCAAGGCGCACTCAAAGGACAGCGAAAAGAGTGCACATTGCACAGTGGTCAGCCGCTACAGTCTACGAGCAGTCAGGTGCACTCTGAAAACAGTGCACAGTGGGAGCAGACTGAACATGGTCAGCCGCTACAGGTCACAGGTATCATGTATGCAAATTGTTTACTGATTAGTATTTAAATTTTAGTTTAGATGTTTAGTATTTAGATTAAAATTTAATAGTTTAGTATTTAGTTTAGTTTACTATTAGTTTAGTTTTAAATTTTTAATTAGTTTAGTATTTAGTTTTACTATTTATTTAGTTTATTATTTAGTATTTAGTTTATTATTTAGTTTAGTAGTAGGTTATTATTATTTAGTTTAGTATTTTAAAAATTTACTATTTAGTTTAAACTTTAGTTTAACCATTTAATATTTACAAGTATATTTAAATTTTAATATTAATATTCAGTTTAATATTTATTTTAAAAGTAACTAATATATTATATTATTTATTTTAATGACAGTATCATATTTTTCTGATTTCATTAGTTAGTTAAAACTTAAAACTTAAGTTTAGTTTAGTAACTAGTTTAGTTAGTAAACTAATTATTCATAAATAACTCAAATTATTTACAGCAAATTAATTTGGTTACATTAATTTACAGCAAATAAATTAGTCCATAAATTTACATTAATAACTCAACCTCCCACCCCCTAGCTTCCTTTGCGAGATCATCAACCTTAATAATTCTAAGGATTTCCTTTTCATCAATGGCTCTATTTGCCATACAATCACAACTTTAGCTGATCTTTTGGTGTGCGTGAAGGAAATCTTCAGCCTTGCTGTAGCTTGATTAATCCAAGCTCTCTTAGAGCATACAGACTTGCTGAGTAGAATTTGAACGAGTTATTTAGAATCCCCTTAAACTTCTACAGAATGGAAACCATCTCCAAGGCATAACTTGATATATTAGCTGATCTTGTGGTGTGCATGAAGAAAATGTTTAGCGTGACCTTAGCTTGATCAATCCAAGCTATATTAGTACTTATAGACCAATTGCTTCTGGAGGCTTTTCCTAGTAGAATTTGAATGAGTAATTTCGAATCTCTTAAACTTCTACAGAATGGAAACCACCATCTCTAAAGCATAGCTTGATTTATTCAGTTAAAGCTTGATTTTTAGTTGCTGTACAAATATATTTTCAAAAGACACACAAGATCCTATCTTCTGTTTCTCAGGACACCCACTGCTTCTGCCAAACCAGTGTTTCCTTTAGCTGCTCTAATCTAGTCATTTTTGGAATGAGATTAATATAAGTGTTGGGCTTCCTTTGTTTACAGTCAGATTTTTCATTTTTGTTTGATAGTGAGATTTTTCAATTTGATTACTGTTTAGTACATATGCTCTTACTTACAACAATTTGAAATTCTCCATATACGCAGTGCTATAGACATAGAACCGTCACAGCAGAATGAGGGGGCAACTAAAAATCCAAGATCTCCTTTATGGCAGTATGCGGAAATCATTGGCAAAGCTACCGGGGGTGGTTCATATAAATGGAGATGCAGTGAATGCAATAACATCAAGAATGGCTCATACACTAGGGTGAAGGGTCATCTCACTGCGCTGGCTAACACGGGTAACAGTATGTTCTGGTCCAAATGGTGCAGATGGCAAACCTGGACCAAGTTTGAGTCCCACAAAACTTCAATTCTATGCATCTTTGCAAGATGTTGCTGATAGGAGACACACTAATGGAAAGGTTCATGTGCAAGGCTCTGCAAGTAAGCCTCCAATACCATGTAGACCAGCAGTTGTGACTAATAAAAAGCCTACTTTGGGGCCTCTTGAGGCAGCATTTAATAACCAAGGTAGAGAAGTAGTTGATGAACATGTAGCTCATTGCATCTATGCAAATGGGCTAGCATTCAATTTGGTGCGCTCCCCTTATTGGCAACAAATGATTAAGTCAATCAATGAAGCGCCAAAAGGGTACAAAAGCCCTGGTTATGAAAAAGTCCGCACCACTTTGTTAACATCAGAAAAACAATTTGTGGTTAGACAGTTACAATCAATCCGAGATACATGGACTGAAACAGGGGTGTCCATTGTCTCTGATGTCTGGAGAGACCAAAGAAATCGCCCTTTGATTAATGTTATTGCAATATGCCCCCAGGGGGCAATGTTTTTAAAGGCTATTGATTGTAGTGGAGTGGAGAAGGATGCAACATTCATCTCCACGATTCTTATTGATGCAATAGAAAGTGTGGGGCCACATAATGTTGTCCAAGTAATCACGGACAATGCCCAGGTTTGTAGAGCTGCAGGATTGATTGTGGAGGGTCGGTATGATCACATCTTTTTAACATGTGCAGTACATTCATTGAACCTTATGCTTGCCAAGAATGGCGAGATTGGGTGGATCAATGAAATATATGTAGCATCAAAGGAGATCGAAATCTTCATAACTAATCATTCCATGTCCCAAGCCATATATCTGGGTTTTGCAAAGTTAGAGCTACTCAAGGTACTCCATTTTTTAATTTTTATTATTTGCATTATGGTTATTAATTTTTATAATTTAATTCTATATGTTTTCTAATTTGAGATATGACTTTTCAAAACTTGTAGGTTGTTGAAACCCGTTTTGCCTCCCACACTTTAGTCATAAAGAGACTTGTGCAGGTCAGACAAGCATTGCAGGCGATGGTCATTGACCCTCTTTGGGAGTCGTGGAGAACTTCCTCTTCTAATAGAGGACAAAGAATCAAGTCTATCATTCTTGATGATGCATGGTGGGACAAGGTTCAATACCTTCTGAGGTTTATAGAACCAATTCTGACCATGATCAAGACATTTGATACATATATGCTTTGCTTGGGGAAAGTCTATGAAAGCATAGATAGTATGTTGGAGAGGATAAGGGAAATTATCAAAGCCTATGATGATGATCCACTTGAACTATTTTACAATGAAGTGAAGGACATAGTTACCAAAAGGTGGAACAAAATGGCCACGACATTACACCTTTTGACCTATGCACTACACCCCAAGTATTATCATTCCAGAGTTTTGTCTTTACAAGGTAGAACAGCTCCAAACAAGGATTCTGAAGTGGTACAGGGATATAAGACAGCTTTGAGGAAAATCTATATGGATGTGGGAATGGCAATGGAAGTACATGAGGAATTTGGAGCATTTGTACAGTCCATTGGTAACTTTTCAGATCCACTAGCCATGGATGATCGGGGGCATATGAATACTATTACTTGGAGGGGCTTCCATGGTGGGGATAGCATTCATCTCTCAGACAGGAAGCAGGGAAGGCTGAGGATCTTGTGTATGTTCATTCCAACCTTCGTCTTCTATCACATTCCACTCTAGAGTATATGAAGGGTCCAAGCAGGATGTGGGATGTGCAACCTGAGATCTATGATTTAAACATGACACGTAATGCCATGTCTCACCTCAACCTACTTGAGGATGTCCAACCACCAGTCCAGACTTCTGCTACAGCTTCCAACATTCTCGGACACCCCTCATCTATTCATGGTGTACAATTGCAATATGTAGATGATGAGGATGTAGATCCATTTCAAGATATGTAGTTGGACCTACTGTACATTATCATACTAGTACAGTTTTCTATGATGAGATACTAGTAGACTATTCTATGATGAGAAACTCAATTTTGTATTTACTATTACACTTTTTATATGAGATGATGCATCATGATTTCAGTCTACATAATTACAAATTATCTAATGATCTCAATTCTAATGTTGTGATTCATGAATGTTTTTTATTCATAACTTTGAATATATTTTTAAAAAATTTTAAATATTATTATTTTTGTGTACGTGGTGTTTCCTCGTCATATCTGGATCCTGGCTTTTCTAAAATCTGGTGGATCCGTATCCTGGTAACATAGGTAATAAGTGGGCATAGAGTTAGGAAGGAATGAGTGGTATGTATGAAAGGAAAGGGTTGAAAGGGTTAATTAATCAATTAATTAATTAATTAAAAGGGGATATTTAATTAATTCAAAGTGATATGGATAAGTGGATTTGTGGGTTGGCATAGAATTAAATGGAAAGGGGGGTTTAGGATTAGGATAGGATAGAGTTAGTGGGAAGTGGGTTAGGAGGTATGGGGAAAATGGTTTAGGGACTTTTAATGTATGGAAAATAGTTTTATAGCAGGTGAAGAAGGGTTAGTGAGAAAAGTTAGCGTGGTTGGCTAAACTTTCTCCATGGAAGTTCCACCTCATCCTATGCACCCTTGGTCAAATGATGCCACGTCTCACTAAAACTCTGCCAAATGTCAGAATTTGAGCTTGCCACTAGTCATTGCTAGAAATGATAATGACTATTAAAAATAGAATTTTTCAAAAATAGTTATTTGGTCCTAAATATTTGAAACTTGTCGAAACTGACCCAAACTCTCCACAAGTGCTCGTGATTACTAGGAGATCACAACCATACGTCAACAGCTAAAAATAGAAATTTTTCTGCATGTACCTGACTTTATACTCATTAGACTCTACTTATCGCAAGGATTCTAAATTTGCGATCAGAATCGACATGCAAGCCCTGGTGCTCAACATGCTAAAAAGTGAAATATGTGCCAAATCATCACAAAAAAGGTCCATAACGCATGCTTAGAATCTGAATAGGGAGCCTGGAGCCAACCCTGCTAAAAATAGAAAATTCTTAAATGTCACCAGGAAAAGTTACATCGGGTATAGAATCATGTGAGGAACATCCATGTACACTCAAGAGTCAAAACTGCTCCAAACAATCAAGAGACCCACTCAAATTGTGGCTCCTAAAAAGTAGGTACACTTGTTGTATGTAAACAACTCTCTCAAATGCAAAGGAAAACAAGCTAGCTCTAACTCCGAAAAAAACAACCATGTACCGATCATATACCTGTCTCTAATGGGAACCAACCTCTTGCTCAACACAAGTGCTAAACTCTAGGAGAATCTCAGAATGCCAGCCAAAATAGTGCATGTTGGCTCTTAACCCGCAAGATTTTCAAGGGTGAAAATCTAGGGGTTAACAATTGCAACTCAAGGGGATGGGATCCCCCTGTGGGATGTCGAGAACCATATGAATATGTCTGTAAAACTGAAATGATGCCATGTGAGAACTCTGTAAGATGTACCGATGATGCTCTGAAACGATATGTACCAAAATGTACCCCTGTAAATGTGTAGGAGAAAAGAGGGACTTSTAAGCTGATCAAGAAAAACCTGTAATACCAAAGCATGTCCAATGGGCCATGGAGTCAAAGTATATAAACCTCCCACTGAAAACTGAAACCCAAGGGGTCTCATCCAAATCCRCTACCTGCTACCACCCAATATGTACACTCCTCCCCACGGTAAATGTGTTGATGTCGACGCAAGGGAAAGAGTCACTTGATCAACTGTCAATAATGAAAACAACTGTCAAGTGTGAAGGAACACCACCAATAATGACAATGGGTCCCAACGTACGAGCACAACCTGTCACTGTTAAAGATGTTTTAAAGTCGAACAGTGACAAGGATTGCTCAATCAAGGCCCATTGATACTCAGTCTTTTCGAATGCGAGATGACTGCCAATGAGGCTAACGACTACCAAGGCGCTCTACTTCTGGGTCATCCGTAGATAATGTGTTGAAGTTGATACATGGTGACCTGCTGAAAAGAAGGGCAGTGATGTCTCTCTTCCCTCAACGTGAAGTGATAACTCAAGGAGATCAAGATGAAAGAACCAAGTACCACATCCCTATGTTGGATGGGGGGGGACAATTGACTCAAAGCAAAGGACTCAATGAGATGACAAAACATAAGATGACTCAAGAATCTCTTGTGTCTCCTCAAACTACCCATCATAAAGGCTCAATGCTTCGAGAACAATGACAAACGGGACCCCCATCCAAACTCACTCTAATGATAGACACAAAGGCTCGGCATGCGTAAGATAGACAATCAAATTTTGACCCAGAAAAAGCACTAGTGGACAGCCATTTATTTATGAAAGGAAAGACACACAAGACGTGACCACATGCTAATATAACTAGGTAAAAATCAGCGACACTTAATCAAAGACTGAAGTAAATAACTGAAGGGAAGAGACACCGCAAGGGAAATGTAGATTATTGTCGTAAAACTATAAAAAAAACAGCAAGAAGGAAAGACATGAAAAGACAATGCGGAAAAGAAAGACAACTACCCTAAACCCAAAAGTTTTACTTCAAAGTTGCCATGATTAAATCATCATACTCAAAGGACCAATGTAACCATACAACCAAATGATCAGTCCGACACAGTCCACCTTCCAAGGGGACCAACCATGAAATCTCATATGACCCAAAGTCGCCTTGATAGTGAAGGCATAGTTGATGGTTTTTGGTTGATTGTAGGTTGTTGGTAGGCATCTAGAACATCGTATTTCAACAATACCCGGCGTGAAAGCATGAGAGCCAGAACTCTTAGAATCTATCTGTTGAAATTCCTCCATCCTGAGTTGAACTGGGTCATGATGAACTCTGATATCCAAGTCCTGATCAATCTCAAGATCCTGAAGAACAACCTCGAGATGTGGAATTGTAGGCAAAGTGTAAGGGGCACCATCCTCTGGTTGAGCCAAAAGCGGCTCCTACTGTTGTAATGGTATCTGATCAAGTTGTTCTCGAACCACTGTTGTGATAGGCAAGGATGAAGCCTCTACTAAGATGGGCACGGATGAAATCCCCTTTTGACTGATCTCTACTTGGTTAACTTGTGGTTCCTCTTCTTAAAACTTTTCATCTTCACTGATGGTAGGAACCAATGAACACTCTAGAGTATTCAAATCTTCACCTTCATCTTCTCGAAACTCAGCATGTGACTCAAATGGTGCATCTATTGGTTCTGAATTATCTATAAAATTGGGCTATCACCCTCCTATTCATCTCTGGGAACTTGATACAGTTCAAGTTGCGGTTCATCTTCAGTAACACAGACTCCTTGCACTTATGTAACAACCAATGGTTGAAGATCATCGAGTGGAGTTGCCTTCACTGGTTGGTCTGGGACATGGATCAGAGGGAGTTCACAAGCTACAAGATCATTTATTTCTAACTTGATAGTGACAACTTGTGCCTCCTCCTGATTTTGAGGGTCTCCATTCTTGAGAAAAACACCAAAAATACCATCAAATGCCTCAAGATAATAAATCAAAGCAACAGCTTCGTTAGGCCTTACTCTATAAGGAATTCAATTGTAAAATTTGGAAAAATGAGCATTAAAATGGAAAACAATTTCACTTTCATGCTTTTTAATAATTGAAAAAACTATGCATAAGAAGAAAATGTCTTGTGTATTTTCCCATCTCTCAGTGAATTTCTCCCGGAAGGAATCTCATCCATCAATGGAAGCATTAGGAAGGGACTTGTACCATGCTCGTGCCTCCCCCTCGAGGGTCGACACAAACATCCTCATCACCAGATCCTCATGTTCCACCTCAAAATCACCAACCACTTGAAAAAAATTAGCAAAGTGATCATCAACTGATTATCCCAATCTCCCTATAAACAAAGGTATGCGTTTAAGCCATTTATGTGCAGATAATTCATGAGGATAATAGGGGAATGCAAGAAAACTTAGTGAGTCAAAGGCAGAAAATCTCAACCTTATTGGTGGCCTCACAGCTGCATCCATATTGTTAGTCTCAGATAGAAAAAAGCACAACTGCTACCCTACTACTAGCTCAAGACGGAAATAAAACGAAAGATGAAGATGTCGAAGATACACTCACCATAGTGTTCGTTGAAAAAGAACTTAACTAATAGCTCATACGCTTACCAACTTCACAAGGAGTTCCCGGTGAAGGGATAGTCTTGTTCCAAGGAAAGATGTTAGGGTTTGTTGAAGCTTGAAACTAGAGCTTGTGAGGGAATCAAAACCGAAAGATCTTCTTGTGTAAGTCCCCTGTGGAGTCGTCCCTATATCTTGTGGAGTTGCCATGTGAGTTAAAGTAAAAACTCATCGATGTCATTGTTACCAAGACTTGCGTTCCCCAACAACGGCGCCAATTTGTTAGCACAAATATCCACCCTCCAATTGAGCTAATAAACCAATTATAACAGTGATGAAAACTTAGCTGATTCAAGTAGTAAAGCCCCAAATTGTCGCGGGCTAGACCTCTCCCGTTTGGGCTACTGCGTGCTAGCCTCAGGGGGGGGTCCCTAGGCACTCTTGGTACCTTGTTGTTGTCTTTTAAGACTGATTTTCTGCGTGTAAACCCAAAAAACAAGAAGTTGTTCGTCTTGGACAACGTGTTGAAACTGTCCAAAACGATGGACAAAATATAGTTTTTCACTTGGAGTTAGCATAATGAATATGGAATAGGAATAGAATAGAAAACTACTCAAAAGATTAGCAAAATCACAATGAACAGTTAAAAGAATGACAAATCAGATAGCAAAACTCACAAAATACCAACAAGAAACAAGGTTAGAAAACAAATACTTCATTTCTTTATTGATAAGCTTGCAAGAGGGTTGGGTGCGCCACAATTGGCAAGTCCACAACCGGTACAATGATCACTTTGCTCAAAGAAGAGTCACTAAACTAAGAGAGAGAGAGAGAGAGAGAGAGAGAAGAATGTGAGAGAAACACTATGCTGTTGCTGCCAAGAACTAACCAAGAACCAATGGAATCCATCCATTATATAGCACATGAGGGTGCATATCCAAAGAAAAAGTATGAAGATGCATGGAGTAAACTAAAGAAAGGGTGAATTAACTCCACGTGAGAGGGAGTCCAAGCATGAATGCGCATGAGGGAGTGATATGGCAAGGTGAAATAGGAATGCATGGAGTGTCTGAGTGGGGATGACTTAGGAGGTAAATAACGCATGGCATAAAGTGAGGACGGAAGAGAGTGGAGGATGGTGTAGGTACTAGTCGCATGCATATGAAGGGACTGGAGGTTATGGAGTATCACGTAAGGGGTGTTGCATGCCCCCAAAACATGCACTTTATTAAATGAGGATTCGCATGGGTTATGTTTAAAAGGAGAAAAAAGAGGATACGAATTAATAGAGGGGACAAGCTCTATTAAATTAATCAAATAAAGTGACACTCCAACTTAATAATTTAATAAAGGTGAGAAAGTGATGCCTACGTGGGAATGAATACTTAATAAAGGGGGACAAATTTTTTAGTTTAATCCAATAAAGTGACACTTCAACAAAATAATCAAAATAAAGTGACACTTTAAATAGGTGGGTAATAAGTGGGTATAGAGTTAGGAAGGAATGAGTGGTATGTATGAAAGGAAAGGGTTGAAAGGTTAATCAATTAATTAATTAAAAGGGGATATTTAATTAATTAAAAGTGATAGGGATAAGTGGATTTGCAGGTTGGCATAGAATTAAAGGGAAAGGGATTTAGGATTAGGACAGGATAGAGTTAGAGGGAAGTGGGTTAGGAGGCATGAGGAAAATGGTTTAGGGACTTTTAATGTATGGAAAGTGGTTTTATAACGGGTGAAGAAGGGTGAGTGAGAAAAGTGATTGGCTAAACTTTCTCCATGGAAGTGCCACCTCATCCAATGCACCCTTAGTCAAATGATGCCACGTAGATGCCACGTCTCACTGAAATTTTGCCAAATGTCGGAACCTGAACCTGCCACTTGTCATTGCTGGAGATGATGATGACTTCAAAAAAACAAAATTTCCAAAAATAGATATCCGATCTTGTAAATTTGAAACTTGTCAAAACTGACCCAAACTCTCCACAAGTGCTCGGGATGACTAGGAGACCACCACCATATGTCCACAGCTAAAAATAGCAAGTTGTCTGCATGTACTTGACTTTTTACTCATTCGACTCGATTTCTCGCAAGGATTCTGAATCTACGTTTAGAATCGACATGTGAGCCATGTTGCTCAACCTGCTAAAAATAGAAATTTGTGCCAAATCATCTCGAAAAAGGTCCAAAAGACTCAGAATGTCTAAAGGATCCATAATGCATGCTCAAAATCTAAATATGAGGCCTAGAGCCAACCCTGCTAAAAATAGAAAATTCTTGCATGTCACTCGAAAAAGTGCCATTGGGCATAGAATCATGCGAGGAACATTCCCATGCACTCAAAACTGCTCCAAATTGTCAAGAGACACATTCAAACCATGGCTCCTAAAACATAGGGACACATGTTGTATGTAACAATCTCTCTCAAATGCAAAGGAAAACAAGCTAGCTCTAACTTCAAACAAAACAACCATGTACCGATCATATACCTATCTCTGATGGGAACCAACCTCTTGCTCAACACAAGTGTTAAACTCCGAGAGAATCTCAGAATGCCAACCAAAACAGTGCATGTTGGCTCTAAACCCGCAAGATTTTCAAGGATGAATATCTAGGGGTTAATAGTCATACAACCATACGGTCTGCACAATCTTACAGCCACACAGATTACACAGGAACATGGATCAGTTGGAAGATTGAGTTGCGTGTGGGTGCTGAAGAGTTTGTGCACTGACGAAGGTAAGCAGTCGCAGGCTACAGAGGTCACGAGAGGTAGAAACAATGCAGAGCAAAGGGAGTTGGCCATTCAGCCACTACAGCAGCCGCCAAATAGTCGAGCTGGGGCAGCCGCCAAAGTAGCTGAAGGCACAACCGGACGAGGGGACACAGGTGCATTGGGAGAAGGGGTTGTTGGTCAGGGGTTGTAGGCCCAGCAAAGCCACCAGGAAGCCTAGAGAAGTAGCCATGCAGCGAGCAGAAAGCTCGGGCAACCCCAGACAAACCCCGGGCAGCAGTTAGGTAGACCGCAGGAAGTTTGGGCAGCAGCAGAAGGCTGCAAGCAGAGGTCCGGGCAGCGAGCAGAGGTCCAAGCAGCGGGTAGCAGGTCCAGGCAGTGAGCAGCAGGTCCGAGCAGCGGGCAGCAAAGGTTTGGGCAACGGGCAGCAAAGGTCTCAGGCAAGGATCCGAGCATCCAAGGATCATTTTTTGCTTGAAGGACCAAGCACAAATTCTTCAGTTTAACGTGCCTAAAGGACTAGGCACATTTTTCAGCAGTTTGTGTTCCTGGTAAAGTTCTGATTTGGAGATGGTCGCAGTAGGTTTAAGGACAAACTGGAGGGTGCATCTAACTTCATCCCTTGGAAGGAAAGAGTCACATTCGTTCTCATGGAGAATGGATTGTTGGAGTTTGCTAACACAAAGGTGACCCCATCGACGGATCCAAAAGACCTAACGGATCATGAGAGAAAGAACGTGAAAGCAAGGAGAATCATCTTAGATCCAATGAAGGATCATTTGATCCCTCACATAGAAGAAGTCACCCAAAGAGATATTTGTAGCTCTGACGAACCTTTTTTAGAGCAACAATACGAACAGGAAGATTGTGTTGAGGGAGAAGCTCAGAGACACCAAGATGACTAGATCAGATACAATGACTAGTTATCTCACCAAGATCCTTAGGTACATGATCAGTTGGCAGTTATTGGGAAAGTCGTGACAGATGAGGAGTTGGTGAGGACGACCCTGGTGGGATGGTTTTTCTAAGACATGGGCCCCATTCACCAAAGGGATCGTAGCACGGGAGACACTTCCCAAGTTTGGCAGGCTACGCTTCATAAAGTCCAAAACAGAAAATAGGGAAGAGTAAGTCTCAACATGTACCAGCATTTGCAAAAACTCAAGTCAAAGAGTTTGTTGAGTAGTTCGAGAGGGAATTCTTGTTCGTCTTTTGTCTTTCTGGCATATATTTTGATAGTGCCTGGTTCGTGGATAGTGTTAATGTTTATGCCATTATTATAGTTCTTTGCATTTCAATAGATAAGAGCAACATAAGAACAAGATCACTGAGAAATACACATTCACAAAAGACACAGCATTTATCCTAGGAAACCCTCTAGGGAAAGAAAACCCAGCAAAAACTTCCTTATCATAAATTGCCAATACAATGTCAAGAGATAACTCAAACCAATACAGATAGTCCTCTCCAAAATATGTGCCACTCTTCTCCCTCTCTCCAACTGGTAAGTTGCAGCTTGCCTCTTAG
>ML782569.1:260655-279021 GCA_009831015.1 Picea engelmannii | reverse complement strand
CTGATGGATGCTCAGGAGGAGGCTCCTAGAAGTGCATTGAGGGAGAGCAGGCCTTCGATGAAGTTTCCAAACTTCATGGCACTGATATGTAGCATCTTCGATTCTATGACTTCCAGTGTTCAGGGAGCAATTGAGTAGCAAGGTTGGAGGGATGTTGGTCTACAGGATGATGTGTGCGACAATGTTCTAGAGTCAGAGGAAGAACCAATTCCAAGTGGCTATTCGAGAAGTACATTCCTTGCTAAGAGGGAGTGTTGATGTTTGTAGCATCGAACAACTACTTTCACATCAATTTTGTGTCTAAAGTGTGGAAGTCGTCCTTAATGCCTCTCAAGACTTAGGAATTCACTTTAATAATGTGATTATTAAAGTGAATGTACTTTTGTAATTAATGTGAGTTTAATTTAATTAAATGACTAGGTGTTTGGCATTAGTAGGTTAAATTAAATCCTAGCCATTAGATCTAAAGTGATGGTGAGATCTAATCTCAACCATTGATCACCTTGGAGATCTAGGGTTTTGGATTTGGGGTAAACTCAAGATTATAAAAGGAAGCCTAGGTGAGAGGAAGAGACACACATAGAGTGAAATAGGAGATCTGATTGATTGGGTGGAAAAAGACTTTCATTTAAGTGTGCAGAGTAAGGGTCTAAGGAAAAGAGAAAGGGGCGACAAATAAGTAGCAACCATGTGTGATAGGCTAAGCTATTTTGCTATTTTGTATTATTCCTCAGGTGGGCCATTATTCCAAGACGAAAACCCAGATTTTATATTAATAAAATCATCACTGTACTAGTTTTCCCTTTTGGGTTTTTCCAAGGGTATTTACCCAAAAAAATAAGTGTGCAAATGTGTATGGTTTCCTTGTTGTGCTTCCGCTAATTTATTTATTTAGATCGTTAAAAATCAGCCGTATGCTTTATTCATTAAATCTGCTTAATAAGGTTATTACAGCAAAGGTTTGCTAGGTAATAAATTGTCAGGTGTTGGGGGTATTCGAGATATAACACTTACTATGTAATAAAGTGACTTTATGACTTTAGAATATGTTAATATTCACTTTTTGTGTAAAGCAATCTATCCCACATACATAAGTGGAAATGATTTGCTTAATGAACAATGATATATAAGAAAGTAAACTCATTTGTAATAGACGTACCAGTTATTCATCAATAATATCATATGGTGTTATTGTGAGTATCTTTCTTTGAGCTTAGTTATGTGAATCAACCCTATCTAGGGTTTCCTCATTTATTGATCTAGCTCATTTTATAATACAAAAAACACAAGGGAATCCACCCGACCTTTGCACCTATTGAATGTGAATATTTGACCTAATCAGTGTACAAAACCACCATGGGGATACATATGATGATATAACAAGGCAATTTATATGCATGTGTCAGGATTCGTCTCGTGCCGCTATGGAGGTTCTTTTGAAACCATGAGGACTGTCAAAATCAATCTGTCGCAAACATCGAGCTATCTCCAATGAATGAAGAGGGAAGAATCTGTCAAAGCCATCATGGCAATTACCATTCTGGGGGCAAAGTTGGGAAGAATTGCAAAGCAAGATTGTCAAAGCCAATCATGGGGATTGTCACAATGGGCATTGTCATTGTGGGTATTGGCAACCCTAAAAATGAATTGAAGAATGTAGTCAATGTGAGAAATATTGTGGGAGAATATGTATGTCCGTGCATAGGAGTCCTAGTCAACAAAGAGTAATTGCAGAGAATTCCACTATGGGCACAAAACTACTAGCACGTAGGGCAGAGAAGAGAAAAGATAAAGGGTATGAGTATGTAATTTCAAAGTAAGAATTTTTTTTAAGCTCTAAGATATTGCATGTTGATAGTCAAGATCAACGATTTTTTGGCCACATAACAAAGACATTCTTTTGAAACTTGATTGGCAAGTGATATAGAAGTTCAAGAGTCAGGTTTAGAGTGTTGTTGTTCAAGATAGTAGTAGGGTTGTCATTCGCTATGTTATAGCAGAAAATTCACATTTGTTTAGTATCTTTAATTCATTAAAAATGGCCTATCTATCTTACATTATGTTCGAAGGAAATTAGAGGTTTAACAACAAAAATGTATAGTGTTGAAACAAAAAATGCTTGAGATTTTTTACCTCATGTGCTTAAACAAGCTTGTTTTGGAAAGGAGGTGTGAAGTACAATAGATGAGGATGCTCAAGCTAAGTTTGATGCTAAAATTCAAGGGTTGGTGGTGTTGATCTAACTCTATGTGATGATTAATGATATGTTGCCTGAAGTAGAAGACAACGTTACAACAAAATCTAGCACCCCTCACATGATGTAAAGTCCCAAGCCTCAAGGGGCTAGTTTGTGCAATTCAAGAAGGCTACCCATTGTCACCTCAGTAGCTCTTCCGTTCTCTTATGCTTGGCTCTTCTCCAACTCAAGGGGGGCTTCTCTAAAAGGTGGGATTGCTAGGCTACAGAGTGGAGGCACAAGGTGACTTAATAAAGAGTTAGCCTAAAAAATGGGCGGTATTAGTGTAATGGATTAATGAGTAGTGTGAGAAAAGAAAGATGAAGGAAAACCCAAAGACAAAGTGCCTAATCACCCCTTGGGAAAACGGAGTCAAGGAAGCATACATCAAAGAAGGCAAGTGCAAGAAAATGTAAGGCAATAGTTGTTGCTATGCATGCCACAAATCAGCCTTAACTTGTTGATTTCTATTGCAGAAATTTATCCCTGGAAAGCTAGGTGTGCTATTCTAAATGTTGGTATGAAGGTGATGCCATATCAATGCTAATAGCAATAGGGTTTATTAGATGTAGCTAGATACAACAACAATAATACCAAAAGCGATTAAATCCTCCTATTATATTATCCCAACGAATCATGATTCATTACAAGCCCTTCACATCAACAATACAAGGTTTTCCTACAATGGAAATCAACACACGAAAAGTAAATTACCCAATTACCCAAAAGAAGCCTCACATTAAAAAAAATGATATACATCCAAAATTCCATTAAGCTCAAACAATATGAAGTACAAATGAAGTGCAAGGAGAGAGCTCTTCAATACCCAAAATCCCAACAATCTTTACAATCGACAAAGAGCTCCTCTTTATAAAGTGAATCTCTTATCTAGCACAATAAATATTATTATTTGTTAACTAACTCCATGACAAGTCAACCAAACATTATAATAATTAGTAGTTAGATCTCTCCCCAATCCATGGTTGACGAAATCAAACACATGTGGACATAAGCCTCTCCAAGCCAACTCGCCCATCTGAAAAATGGAGACGTATGCAGCAAATAATGCTCATGAAAGAGTCGCACCACCAAAATAGGCACAAAACAAAGTCAAATGCCAAGTGTCCACATGGGATGTGCCCTCCAAGAATGCATGCATGGAAGATATAATCAAATAAGTCTCCACATAGGAGGATGTGCTCCAAGGTGCACCTAGGATAACTCACTAAGTGCACCCTCCAAGATGTGCATGAGAACATAAACAATATAATAATAATCCAAGGAGAATGGTCCACAACAACCTCCTCCAAAAATAGCAAGAGGTTCACAACATGCACGCAACCAATCCACATGTGTGAAACACAAAGCAACCAACTCCATGGATGAATGTGCAGGATGCCAAGTATATAGAGCACTTCATAAGAAATGTAGTCAAAACCTCTAAATAGCAAGAGAACCATCTGCAACAATACAAATCCAAGGAGATAAGGGCGAATTAGGGTTTTGACCATGCCAAAACTCAAAGAAATAATAAAATATATATCTCTAAGAATAGCAAGAAGTGTTTCCACAAATGCACCCTCCAAGGATATGCTCAAAAATAGTAATAGGACCAAGTAAATGCATACAAAAACCACACATGTGGCCCCCCAAGTATACCACATGCCTCCCAGTAAAATCCCTCCATAACCACCCCCAATAAAACAATATATGTGCCAATTCAAAGAGGTGAGGGCACTCTCCAATGAAGGTCAAAACATCACAAGTATAGCTGAAATAACCATGCAATAAAGATGAGAGAGCACCTAGGAGAGTTGCACCCAAAGAAAGTGTGCCATGTAACTACCTCCTCCACCAAACAAATAATTAAATACTCTCCAATGAAGTGCACCCAAGGAGAATGTGCCAAAGGGTGGTTAGACCTCACCAGCGAGCCAATAAAATACTCCTCCATACACCATGTCATAAAGATGTCTAACCAGCCCAAGAGAGTGTGCCAACCTCTCAAGAAACAATAAAATAATGCATGCCTTAAAAATTGTGCCCAAGAGGGGGGGCACTCCACAAGAAAGCCTCAACCAACTCCAACTAACCCCTTCAAGTGTGAAAAGGAAGCCAATGAAGTAGGGCACCCAAGCTATTAACCTTAATCTAGATAAATAGATTAATTTAACTATTGAAAAATTAAACCAACCTCAACATGTGCACACGAAGGTTAATGCTGAAATAAAACCATAGTCCCCCTACAATAATCACCAATTGAGTAAATCACCATGAACATGTGTGCCATTGAGGGGTGCACTCTAATAAAGCGTTGTACCATGTAAATAAAAGATTTCCTCCCTAGTAAACCCCCACAATTGATAACAACAGAAGGAATTATTATATCAAAAAACATCATCCAACCATAGGAAAAGGTTAGCCCACCATCAAATCATATGTGGTACCCCCCAACTTAGGAAATAACACAGCAATGAGTGTACTAACATCATCAATCACATATCCCCCTAGGCAATGTCTATAGCAAATGTTACATCACCAAGTCATATCACTTAGGAAAATCCCCAAAAGGCAACATACATCATCCCACCATACCAACATCATAAGAGAAAGGGGCATAACGAAGGGCTAACCCATCCAATCACCGAGTATTAGCCCCATCACACACCCAAAACATGAAGACCATGTAGAACACCCCTACCAGTGACACCAACATCATACATCAATACACCAAGTCACTAGGAAACATCAACAACATAATGAAACATCTACCTCCTAACACCATCCTTCAACCCCCTTGGGGGGATAGAACCATCATCCATAAACAAGGTGGAGCATGTCCAAGATAACCAAGTATACCAAAAACCACACCAATATGAGATAGCATGCTCCAAGATACCAGGAACTATGCACCAAGGGGTGATCAACAAGGCAAGCACATGCGAAAAGACCACCAAACCAGCAAGCACAATCATCCAACCATGGAGAAGTGAAATTCCCCCAACCAAAGACCTCCATGAAATGATCCAATGCAATGACTCCATGAAAATGTATCCCCCCAAGTCAATCCAATGCTCCAAGAAACCAACAACAAATCTCCATCAATGTGATGAAAATCACAATGTCAAACCTCATACGATATGAGGTGTAACAAACAGTAATGATGCTGATCCATATCACCATTGAAGTATAATAGGTGAGGATACTCAAGCTAAGTTTGACACTAGAAATCGAGACGATGTGATGTTGATCAAGCCTTCTATGACCAATGATATGTTGCATGAAGTGCAAAATAGTGATGATGTTTTTAAGATTTGAGAGCATTTATAAAACATGCATGAGACGTTAGATAAAAGTACAACATTCTTATTAAAAATTAAATTTCCAATAAAGATGGAGGGATACAAATCACTTCAAGACCACTTTTTGAAACTCACAAACAATAGAGACCAGTGAAATACAATTGATAGAAAGATTGAAGAAGATATGGTATTAATTATGTTGAAAAGCCAATCGCCTTCGTATGAAAACTTTGATGAAACCTTAAGTATAAATTCTAAAGACGTTGCTTTGACATTTAAACAATTACAGAAGGAAAGGTGGAAGAAGCAGTTTGATAGCAACAATGTGAATAGAAAAATTGAGATCATCTTAGAAGCACAGTTCAAGGGGAGACGCTAGTATGAAAAATGGAAACAAGAGTGTCGATTCATATACTCAAAAACCTGGGAAAGGTATAAATTGTTTTTATTGCTACAAGCTATGACATAAGGCCATGTTTTGCAAGAATCAGTTTTAGGACAAAAAACATGAAGAAAAACAATAACCAACATTAATGGAGCAACATCACGATTCAGTGATGCAATACACCAGCTCAAATCATTCCCATTAACAAGACAAATATTTATACATGTCCAAGAGTTATTGCATGAAACGATCAGCTACTAAAATCACTCAACCATCTCTCCACAAATCACTCAACAAATATTATCTCATCCTCAAATTAACCTTCAAGATATAACAATAATAACAACAATAGATCTAGAAAAAGAATCAAATGAGTCAGTAACCCAACAAAACACAACCAAGGGAATTCTTTCGAAGATCAGTGTGAGAAGAAACAAGCCACAATGTTGCTTAATGTAAATAGGAAGAAGAATTTTGTGTTTGTGACTAGAAAAGGAATCATTGGGAACAAAACAGATTGGTACATTGATTCAAGTACGTCACGACATTTTACTAATCAAAAAGATTGGAGTATTGATTATGTTGAGGAAAGTTTCAACTTTGACTTTGTGGTCTTGAGTGATGGAGAAAAATATAACATTGAAGGCGAGGGTAGTGTGCAACTTCATATGAAAGGTAAGAGGTTGCTATTTAGAGATGTCTATTATGTCCCTGGTTTGCATAAAATTCACTTTCCATTAGTTGGATGATGAAGCAAAGCCTACACTTAGATATTGTGATTTAGTCATAATAGATGTTTTATGGTAACAAAAAGAGAAAAAAGACCATTGTTATGGGCATAGAAGAACAAGGTTTGTCTCAAATAGTGAATGGTGAACACACGTTGATAGTTTCAGAAGAAAACCCAGAGAAACGAGAAGATAAGTATCATATTCATTATGCCTTATCTACTAAATTTCAAGAAGAGAAGAAGACCATTGGGGAGGGTGAAGATGAAGTAGTAAAACAAGAAGGTGCTTCGTCAAAGTAAAAGAAAAACTATAATATGTTGAACTGCCAAGATGTTGAGGATGTGAGTTCAATGAACAAGCCAAGTTCTATGTCAATGATGGAAATGTTGACTATTCAGCCAATATTCGCTTTCATCTATCTGTGAATCAATGGCCAAAGAGAAGGATGGTGATGTGATTTGTACTTCATCATTATTTCCAAATATAGTTCACCTACAATTGTTAATTGAAGAACTTATTTTGGAGTGGGCTGCAAACATCTTGCTTGTCCAAAGTTTTGTTTTTGTTTTGGAACAAGCAATTTTTATGTAATATGACCATTATGGGAGGGTGTTAGATATAAAGATCCTAATTATAGGACTTAGGCATACATTAGATGTATAATAAAGTCTTACTTAGTGTCTTTATAAATATAAAAAGATGTAATCATGAGTTAATTAATGTAATCATATAAAGAGACATTGCAACCCTCAATTACGAATAAATCCATTCTCTCTCATTATTATGTGTATTCCTATCTACCCTTGTGCATGTGTAAAAGCAGACAAGCTGAAATTATTTTCAAATGGCCAACTTAAAATTGGTAAAGAAATATTCATAGAGATAAAGGTACCTTGCAGAGCCCCAGTATTCCATAAGAAGATATCAAAGTGATGATGGCCATGATGTATGCTTTGAAAAGTAGAATGGAAGAAACTTATGCTCAAGACCTTAATGGCAAGCAAACTAAGTCAAACCAAGTGTTCCGCCATCAATTGGAAACAATGTATACTTGTTTCTGATTTTCCAAAGCAATATTAGAGTACATCATTTTGCACAAGGCTTGAAGCCTTTTCTCAAGGTGTTTGCAGTAGCTTCAAAACCTACAACCATGAAATATGGCATGCCACTATATTGCAAGAAAAAGGTGTACCCTAGTCAAAGAATCCAAAATTCAAAAAGTATTTCACTGAAGGAGGGTTCCTACATGTTTTAAGTAGATTTCATTTCAAATTTTCAACACTTGAAAGAAAATACTTTTATGGAAACTACAATATCCAAACAAGAAAACAAAACAATCCTTCATAGCAAAACAAGAATAAATGGCAATTTGAAAAATATTTTGATGCATCGAAAACCAACAAAAATAGGTTTTCTTTGTCTACATGGTGAACCAAGTAATACCAACAAGATGTGTAAGTAAAAGTCCACAAGGAAGGTACTTCCTAAGATGATAATTAAACCCCTTTCCAAGAAAACGATGATGGTAACTAGATAATGATCATCTGTACTTTTAATGGGGTACAACATAGAAACCATCATCTTAATAGATAATAATTGCTTGAAAAGGATAGACTAAAAGTGCTCCACATGAATATAAAATGGGGTTAATCAATTGAAGTGTTGGTCAAGTTTGGGATGAGTATGCAACAAATATATCAATTATTCTCTAATGCTATGACAATAACACCGACTCTATCATCATGAAAATCAGCATGAAGCTACAAAACTAGAAAGGAATATGAGAACATGGCTGAGCAAGACGAGGCAATAAAAAGGTTCAAGTGGAAAGGATTCAACTATTACGTTCAAGTATGCTCATGACAATAGAAACTTGAATGGTAAAAATTAATTAAAAAATGTTTCACCATGTCTAATTCACTCCAAAGAGGATGGGAAGATGAGGATCATAATGGAACTTTGTTCTAATTACCTTTCATCAAGTTAAGGGTAAAGGGAATAGGCAATTTGTGGATGTTTCCATAACACACAGTTGTTGTAACTTGTGACCTCCTAGAGACTTTTGTCAAACAATTAAGAAGTAGTTATCCCCCAAACCCTTTTGATAGACACTTCATAACTTAAAAGTAGATTTATGTCAAGATGAAGTCAAGAAATGGATGGCTATTAAATGAAGATGATATCAAAATAGAAGCTTTATTAATAACTTTGTTAAGATCAATTAATCCCTAAACAAGTTAACAAGAAAAAGCGTTCTGTTAAGAAGCCCAACAAGTGTTAGAAGATCTTATTATCCACTGATTTATGTAAACTATATAAGACTAAAGAGCAAAAATTCAAGATGGGATATAATATCAACAACACTCTTGGTAATAAACATGAGCACAAACACTAGCAACTGCAAGTACCAAAGACATCATAGATGAAGACCAACAAGCTACATACTACTTGAGCAGGTCGCTCAATTATGGAGGGTGTAAATGTTAGCCCCAATTTTGTCACTTGAATATGTTTCATGATTCATCATGGGGTCTATTTTGTCTTGTAGTGACTTATACACGTGGTAAAAATAAGTATCATGCACCGGAGATGCGATTCTCTTATATGGGTTGTAAGTAAAGTGAGATGCCATTGTTATTATGTCCTCAGTACGAAGACTACATTAAGAAATCATTGTTAACAAGAGCTAATTAGTTGGATGAATGATTGTGTCCCTACCCATCATGTACAAGCACCTTATTGTGTATAACACACCGCAATTTTCAAATTGTATTGTCATCTTGAGTGAAGGCATCATCATGTCAGTGTCTCATACCTCCATCTATGTTGATGATTGTGTTTGCAAAAATGGAAATGAAAGAACCCTCACTATTGTGGTGGGACAATTTTAATGAAAGATAAGAAATAGTAAGGTTGACAAGATTCAAATAAAGTCACGATGACGAAGCTCTACCTTTTGAAAGAAACTTGAAAATCAAACGGTAGTTCTTGAGTGTATAAGACAAAATGTTGGATAAAGTATATCAAATTAATGAGTTCCATCAATTCATATAGCTAAAGCTACCTAAAAATGAGGAGAATATTGTAACAAAGTTAATGGGTGCACTATGTATGCCAGTATAAGGAGAACAAGACTTCTTTATAGAGAAAATGCTAGAAGAGACCTACAACAAGGCAATGCATTTAAAGGCAACAAATAGTTGGGAAAGGCAAGCTTGCATGCCTCATGTAATAAGCTGGCAAGATTTTAGAATGAATGGACAAGTCAATGATTGTGTCTACCAACATCAAAAACTGGATAATTGCAGAGAACTTAACGAACAAGCCAAAGTGTAGTCACTACAAGAACATTGGTTACATCGAAGAAGATTGTTGGTTTCAACCCTTGAAGAAGTAAGAACAAAAGGCATTTCAAGTACACGGCAGTGAAGAATAGATAGAGTTATGGACCAAAGTTGACCAAGAGTTAATGACTTGTAGTGAAGACAAATAAAATGTCTAGAAACCAAATCCGAGGAAACAACTACTTGAGATGTTGATACATATGAACAAAACCAATGTCCTAACAATCGTCGACCCAGGTCATCAAAAGAATTTGGTCGCAGCAAAATGGGTCAAGTAATTCATCCTCAATTCGATGACATCTACACATAAATGCAAGCTTGGGCATCACCACACATGTAAGTGTGAAACATTGTGGCCTTAGAAGTATATTTCCCATCCTATTCATTCAATTAGACTCTAAAGTATCTATTACTAGGCATCCAGAATGTCAACATCCACATGATGCTGAAGCAAACAATGATGAAAATTTAGTCACTGATTGAACAGAGAAAGACCAAGTGATCTGATGTTTCTAGCAATTACCAAATGTAAAAGACTACTGATTATGCAAGATTGATATGAAATAAACATAGAGAGAATTCTATCTGAACAACGATTCAAAGCATGACATATCGCTGATGAAACAACTCAGCAACAATATAGACTTTAAAGTTTAGAGACATTACCAACATATGGGTCAGGATGGCCAAATCTGGTAAGTCTTGCTTCTGTTGCTTCAATCAGCTTGTCTATCCTGTCAATGTCATCCTGCAGCATTCCAAATGGTGAAGAGTTGGTATAATAATTTGTGATGTGATATTTTTGATCTAAGAGATATCCTCTACAGTATGAATCACCACTAAATCTTCTCAAGAAAGCAGAAATATTTTAGGTGCAAATCTTAAGTACTTCTGGCCCTTGTTTGAAAGAAAACTTTTGTAGCCAAATCTATGAGTAGTTGGAACTCGACGATAGCTCAGCTTCCACTTCACTGGCATTTATGCAATTACAACAGGTTAATGCACTCGTTATTACTAAGGAATAGGCGAGAAGTACAACAATTTAAAGTTGCTTATTGAACTGGCGTTGAGTCATTTTGCCTAATTAATTATGTGTGCAAGTAGCTATGAAATTATGCATTCCTGAAGTGAATGGAACTTAAATGATAAGACAGATACCACAATTTGTATTGTTTTCCGAATACAAGTGTGTTAGAGTAACAAACCAACACAGGGAAAGTTACCTAACAAGGCAAGTGAGAATCTGTTAACCTTCAGCCAAGGTTTGAGTTATCATTTTTGAAGCAGTTTTATTAAAAAGCTCTACACAAGACATAAAAAAGAACATTAAAAGACTTGTTTGCAATTTTGCATATTCATTATGTAGTATTGAACTGCCCTCGAATCATTTCACCTAATTAATTAGGATGTGTAAGTAGCTATGGAATTATGCATTCCTGAAGTGAATGGAACTTGAATGTTAAGATGGATACTGCAATTTGAGTTGTTTTCAAAACACAAGGGTGTTAGAATAACAAACCAACACGGGGCAAGTTACCTGACCAATCAAGTGAGTATCTGTCCACCTTCAGCCAAGGTTTAAGTTATCATTTTTGAAGCATTTTTACTAAAATGATCTACACAAGACATAAAAAGAACATAAGAACACAAGTTGGTGTATTCATTATGCAGGGCTAACATCCCCTCCACAAGTAGTTGCAGACCTTGTGTAGAGAATGCATAAAGAAAGCTATGGCCATTTCAACGGTGGCTTGCACTCACACATTTCAAGTTTTGCAAGTTTCATGCTCTTTTCCGCAAAAAGCCCAATAAACTCAGTAAAAAGTTGAGCTAATTGAATAACCCTGACAGGACAGATGTTGGAATTAAAGACTATATAGAGGTGCTACTTAAATGTTTAGATGCAACCAATCATGCTTGTTATAGAGAGATTCTCTCTATTGGTTAGAAAATGTATCTTTATGAATAGAAAGAGGTTTTCAGAAAAATAACATTATTTTTAGAGAGCAACCTATCATGTTTATTTTAATATAATGCTATTATTTTCAAGAAGGCAACCTGGCATGATGCTATTGTGGTGCTTTCTACCTCTATATCACATCTTTGGTTTATGGTCATTCTTTAATGTAAATGCATATTCATGCTATGGTTTCATATATCAATCCTATATAATGGATATTTATTTTATTAAGGTTTTGACCTCGATGTTTATGGCATAGATGTGATATGTTGCACTTTGATTTATTATAACATCATTTCAGCCGCAGAATATGTCCAAAATTGTCTTTCAGATTGTCATTTAAACTAGAAGTTGGAATGTTAGGTTTTTTATTCATCTGATCGGTTAACATAACAAAGAACAGTAAAATAAATAAAAGAACAGCATACGTACACGCAACGAAAAAGTAATTACATGATGCTCAGATTGTTCAATGATTGCATTCAAGCCAATTACCTGAAAGGAAACCAGGCAAAAATTGTGCAACAGAACTCAACACTCACACATTCCTAATAATTCTTTCCACTTATACATAAACATACAAACATTTATCTATCAACAACCTTTCTTAACTACTTATGCCACTACAGTTGGTTTCATCTGCCTTTGCTGAAAGTATGATGATCTGTAATAATTTGCAATTAATGGTTGATTATCTTAATGGAAATTCCTCAAGTAAAATTGCCTCCGATAGCGTTGTGTCCAAAAGAAACTTTCAGGAAAATACAGCTTTTAGGGTTGATATGGTATGTTAATACAGCTTTCAGTATGGTATGTCTTTGTTAAGCTTTTTATTTCATGTTTGTGGCTTAAAAGAGTTGTTACAACAGGGTTTGTTAAAACTTATACAGCTATCTTCATAGAATTTCCTTTCGTAAAATTACCTCAGACAGAGTTGTGTCCAAAACTAACTTTCAGGAATAAACTGTAATGTTTCCTTATAACATCATTGACATTCTTTATGTTAGTGTTGGGATCTACATCGAAATAGGGTTTTGTTAAGCTTTTATTTATGATGCATTTTTAGCGCTGGAAGTGATCCAATTTTTTCCTACAAAATTGCCATTTCATCCTATAAGTTCAAGCCATGTTACCAGGAGTACCCCCCCACACCCCACTCCCAGCCCCGGAACCACGCTCTGAGCGAGAGCATCCAAGGAGCGCCCCTGGGAGCACACTCTGGCACTGCCTGGGACACTCCCTACCCCTGTGGGGAGCGTGGCACTCCCTGGACGCTCCCTAGACACGTTGAACCTTTTGATGCATGATATTGCCAAGCATAAACATTGTGGGTTTTTAGTAGGTTTGACGTAAAATGCGGGCAATTAATGGTACTGTAGTAAACTGTAAAAGGATAAAAAATTACTTAAATTTTTAACATTACCATTAATTGTTTCAAGATGTTTGAGATCGGTTCCAACTTCCAACCTCATCGAACTTCATATGGAGAAAGAAGAATTTCATATCCCATTCAAAATTCAACAAACTTAACAATTTTCAAGATTTCAAGATTGGTGGGATTGCAGCATTTTCATTGGATTCCATCACATATGAGAGTATGGGAATGGCAATTAATCAAAAGCACCAAGCCCTTTATGTACCCCGATGTTGGTGGTGTTGTCCCATTACTGTGAGGAGGCAAGGACGGATCAAAAATTGAAGAGTGGGACAAAAATCAAGAGGAGGATAATTTGGAAGATGGACTATTGGTTTTAGAGCAATTGGAGAATGCTCTTGTGGATGATGATGATTGTGTTGAGATGTCACCCCCATCCACTGCCATGGTCCCCATGTCTAGGTCTCCAGCTACAGCACTAGGGCCTCATCTTGAGTTCCGCCTACATTTGCTTCTAGGCAGTTTTGTCCTGCTCCAACTCCGCTATCACCACGTGGAGGTCCACGCAGCAGTTGTGGTGGTGAAAAGAGGAAGGAATAGTAGATAGAATCATAGATATTAGAATAATTGTTTCTCCTTTTTCACTACTTTATCTCATAGATGATAGATTCATAGCATTTAGCAACTAGCTCAGTTTATTCTTTTGGACCATTCGGTCTTCATACTATGCAAATGCCCTGTAAACATAACTATTTGGTCATGTTATTGTTGACAGTTGTTGGATAACCTATTTCATACCATGGCTTAAAAATGTGTATGTTTGTTTGTAATTGCGAGAATCTAGATGGTTGAAGCTCAAATGATCAATCATTAATGTACTATGGATGCCGTTTCTATCTTCATTAATGTACAAATATGCATGTTTTCATATATTCTACAGCTAATTTGTCATTTTAAGCGTTTTTTTCTAAATATAAATGCAATATAATGTAAATATATATATATATATATATATAACCAGGTATACGAGGCCGTCACTTTACAAGTCCTGCTTAGGGGATTTTAGGGAATTGGGGGACGGGGGGACGTCACATGTATAATATAAGAAATTCAAAATATAAAATTTTAAAAGTAATAATAATGGTGATAAAATCTCAACAATAACAATTCATCCCATGCAAATTCATCATTGTGCAATGTAAATACTAAATAGAACTAAATTAGTAAATTCAAATTTGTAAATGATATAAACATGATTCGAATTTCAAATTCAGTAAGGAAATACACTGATTCATAAATCATAAAGGAAACAGAAACAGTAAAATGTTGATACATTGATTTAAATTCATCATTCCTCATTCTAGAATCTAATTAGTACTGAGCAAAATAGTAGATACTAAAGTCTGAAATAGTAAATTAGAATTACTCAAACTCAAAAATACACTATAGTAAAGAGTGACGAGCCAAAGACTCAATATGAGGTCATTAGTATCTAGAGTCTATACACAAAGTTAAAACTGAAAACTAACAATGGACAATGAACATTGAAAATAAAATGAGCATCATGGAGTCAATCTCATTGACCGGTCCTCTACATCCATCTATTGCATGAAGTCGTCAGGACCATCAAAGGGAATGTCACTATTTGTCTCTGAGTCAGAGTCACTCTCAATTTATATCTTTGTTTATTCATTTTTAATTTTTGCTTTTAAGTTTTGTTTTCTAAAGCCTTATTAGGAAAAAATTCAGGGGGGGACGCACAAGAGTCCTCCTTTTAAGGGGGGACGTCCCCCACCCTAGGGAGTCATGTCCCCCCATGTCTCTGTAATGTGCCCCATCTCTTGATAAGAGGGCTAGAGATACTTAGTAGTCTAGATGTCCCCACTAGATTATAGTCTCATGAGAAAATGGGTACTAAGAGGCTCCAAAGTATTCACTTAAGAATAATGTTATAATTTTAAAGAGACTTTGGGAAAAAGATGAATCATGGTAGGGAGACTATGCACAAGGGGCAGGTTGAGATGAGAGAGACCATGGTGAGATTGACAGCTAGCCAGGAGAAGATTGCACTTCTCCTTATGCAGATGAATCATGGTAGGGATGGCCCAAATAATAATGGAAACAGGGAGGCTAGTGGTTCTCAAGGGGGAACTAGACATCACAATAACCCTGATCATCAATTACACACAGAGGGACATAGCTTGTTTGGAGGAGGGCATTCTAGGGTGCCAACACACAGTAGAGCTACACCTAGACCTTATATGCCTTCTTTCTTGGAAGCTCAGCAGCAAGATAATTACTTTCAAGAAGTAGAAAATAACTTTGAGGAGTATGCAACACATAGTGCAGGTTTCAGGCGGCAGGTAACCTTGGATCAGTATTGTGGCATCTAATACAAGGGTAGACCGAGAAGCTATCATAGGGGCAATAATGAGTTGGAGCGTAGGGCAGGAAAGATGGAGATTCCTACCTTTGATGGATCATCTAGATCTACCGCGCAGCCTTGGGTGCAGAAATTGGATGCCTATCTACAGCTTAACCCCATGAGGGAATTGGATGCTATAAAATTCGCCAATGTCTACTTGGAGGGAAAGGCACATGATTGGTTGTATCATGGCATAAATACCTTAGGTCACAATCAGATTACATCTTATCCAGATTTCACACAGAGGCTTATTAACAGGTTTGACCAGTGAGGTTTTGAGCTACATTTCAAGGAGCTCACTCAACTCAGGCAAACAGGATTACCAGAGAGTTATATAGAGGAGTTTCAAAGGGTGGTCGTAATGGTACTTAATATATCACAAGCTAGACTGTTCATGCTTTTCATTGAGGGCTTATTGGAACCTTTACGTGGTTGGGTTTAGGCTTTTAAGCCTCATAACTTACAGGAAGCCCTGTGGAGGACAAGAAATCTGATGGGATCAACAGCTAAAACCAAATTCACTCCAAGACCTCCAGTAAACCAAGGGGCAAAGTATCAAAGGAGAGTGGATAGAGGCACGGGAAGAATGGATGAGGCTACTAGGAGAGAGTTGAGGAGTAAGCAACTTTGCTTCACATGTAAGGAACCTTGGGAACCAGGACATAAATGCATGGGAAAAGGCAAGGTTCACTACATTGAGGTGACCTCTGATGATGAGGAGGAAGAAGAGATGGGCTAAATTCAAAAAATCGAAGCAAATCGACCTAGCATTGACAATGCGCAAGGTGAAGGGGGAGAGGAAGCAGATTTCAGCCCAACAGGAGAAAAGAAGATTACCATTGCATCCATCAGTGGAGTCCCTAAATACAGTACTTTCAGGATGAGAGGAGAGCTTCAAGGACAGAGGGTTTATGTGCTTATAGATGGGGGAGCCTCACATAATTTCATTGATTCGGCCTTGGTGGAAAGAAGGCACATACCTACAGTTGAGTTTGAGGGGTTTTGTGTGGAGGTAGCAGAAGGCAACACTAAGCCTTGTGACAAATACATTCCAGGATTGAGCCTCACCTTGAGTAGACATGACTTAGCACAAAACTTTTATGTGATGGACCTTCCTGACACCAATGTCATATTGGGAGTCCAGTGGCTTAGTACATTGGGACCTATCACTACAAACTACAAAACCATGGAGATGTCATTCAATGGGGAGAATAGAAAAAGGGTTACCTTGAAGGGAATGTCAGTAAATGCGCCTAGAGGGGTTATAGCAAAGCGCATAGAGGCCATTTTCAGGAGGGAAAACATTGTCTATGCAGCAGAATGTCTCATATCAATTCAGTTGGACAATGAGGGGCATCCTCAATACTCCCATGACATACAGAAGATCATTGATAATCACAGCAAGGTCTTTGAGCCTATTCCACCCGGGCAACCACCGAATAGAGGATTTAAGCATATCATAGAGTTGGAGGAGGGAACAAAACCTCTCATCACTACTCCATATAAACATCCAAAAAAATATAAAGATGAAATTAAAAAGGCTACTAAAGAACTATTGGACATGGGCCATATTAGGCCAAGTTCTAGCCTTTTTGCATCCTCGATGGTATTGGTGAAAAAGAAAGATGGAACTATGCACATGTGCATTGATTACAGGGCCTTAAACAAGAAGACCATAAAGAACAGACCCTCGGATAGATGAGTTATTGGATGAGTTGCATGGCGCCATTTACTTCACCAAGATAGATTTGCGCTCTAATTATCATCAAATCAAAATGAGGGAACAAGATGTGCCCAAGACAGCCTTCAGATGCCACTATAACCACTATGAATTCCTTGTTATGCCCTTTGGACTAACTAATGCACCAGCCACTTTCCAATCATGAATGAATCATGTCTTTAACAAGCAGTTGAGGAAATTTCTTTTAGTCTTCTTTGATGACTTGTTGATATATAGCAAAACATGGAAGGATCTTCTCAAGCATGTAGACCAGATCTTGAGCATCATGAAGATACAGTCCTTGTACGCTAAGGAATCAAAGTGTGAATTTGGGATGACTAAAGTCGTTTACTTGGGACATATTATTGGAGAGAAAGGGGTACAGGTGCACCATGAAAAAATACAAACCATACTTGACTGGCCAACACCCAAAACTATTATTGAACTGAAGGGATTCCTTGGCATTTGCAGTTACTACAGAAGGTTTGTCAAAGGATTCTCTCAGCTTTGCATAACCTTGACAGATTTGACCAGAAAAGGCGCATTTAGATAGAGCTAGGAGGCACAAGTGACATTTGATAAGATGAAGGTAATGAGCACTTATCCAGTTCTCTCTTTGCCAGATTTTTCTCAACCATTCACATTGGAGTGTGATGCATCAAGTGAGGGAATTGGAGTGGTTCTTATGCAGAATAGGCACCCCATTGCCTATGAAGGCCAAAAACTGAGGGGCCCTGAGCTCCTATACACTATTTATGACAAAGAAATGTTGGCCACAATGCATGCTTTGGCTAAGTTCAGACAGTACTTGGTTGGGGCAAAATTTGTTGTCGGGACTGATCATAACAGCCTCAAATACTTCTTAGACCAGTGTTGCATGAAGCGAGA
>ML782569.1:229589-251258 GCA_009831015.1 Picea engelmannii | reverse complement strand
GTTGAATGGGTTGCCCAAAACCATTGTGAGTGACAGGGACAACAGGTTTATGAGTACCTTTTGGAAGGAGCTATTCAGATTGGTGGGTAGTGCCTTGACCCCCAGCACTAGCTATCACCCCCAAACTGATGGCCAAACAGAAATAGTCAACAAATGTGTGGAAGGATATCTCAAGAATTATGTATCAGAGCAGCAGAAGGCATGGATTAAGTGGTTGCACTTTGGTGAGTATTATTACAATACCACCTAACACATGTCTATTGGTATGTCTCCTTTCCGAGCTTTGTACAGTTATGACCCTCTCACCTTTGTGGAGATTGTATTCGAGGATAGTAGAGCACCTATGGTACAGGATTGGATCCAAAGGAGCCAAGATATACTCAGAGAACTCAAAGATCACTTGCACAGGGCACAAAATCAGCAGAAAATACAGGCAGATAAGCACAGGGTGGAGCGCACCTTTGAGGTTGGTGATCTTGTGTATTTGCGACTCCAACCTTACAGGCAAGCATCCATAAAGAAGAATGGTTCCGAAAATCTCAAACCTCGCTTCTTTGGGTCGTACAGGGTAAGAAGGAAGGTAGGGGTTGTGGCATATGAGCTTGAGCTACCCCCAGGGAGCAAGATTCACAATGTTTTTCGTGTGTCATGTTTGAAAAGAACCATAGGACAACACATCACTCCTAATGAGGGACTACCTCCAATGGATGAGGAAGGACAATTGATATTGATACTTGAGGAAGTGTTGGAGGTGAGAGAGAAGAAACTAAGGAAGAGGAACATTAAGGAGTACTTAATCAAATGGAAGGATTTGCCTATAGAGGATGCTACTTGGGAGAATGAACAGGTTCTACAGAAAGCAGAGTCGGAATTGTTTGTGGGCAAGCAATTCCCGGTAGGGGAGATTGTAATGTCCCCCACCTCTTGATAAGAGGGCTAGAGAGACTTAGTAGTCTAGATGTCCCCACTAGACTATAGTCTCATGAGAAAATGGGGACTAAGAGGTTCCAAAGCATTCACTTAAGAATAATGTTATAATTTTAAAGTGACTTTGGGAAAAAGGTGAATTAAGTGGAAAAGAAAAATGAAGAAAAGAAAGGAAAAGAACTTTAGAAGGTGGTCAATTAACTTAAGTGGAAATTAGATCAAGGGTATAAAAGACAAAGGAGGGCGCCTCACTCCTCATTCGTGTGTTGTAATACCCTTGTGGTGTTGTCTAAGTGGTACGAGAGTCTCTTGGTTGATCAAGTTGCTCAACTCTATTGTCTCATCTAGATTGAATTCTTCAGCCTCCCAATGCAACTTTGGGATTTCCTCGAGTGCATTCTAGCTCCCCTTGGGTAATTCACTTGCCACGAGCAACAACTTTTTTTTACCCTCACCCTTAGAAGCAAGTCTGTATTCAAGTTAACCTATCCCAAGACCTACGTGTGAATATGTGTTTATCTTGGTTGGTCTGAAAGTCATTTATTAAGCAATTAGTTATATTAAACTTCCAATAATTGTTTCCATTGCAAGAGTCTTGACCTACCCCTTGTTGGCCAAGGACAACTCAACTAGCTCACTCTCGACTATTACCCTTGCTAATCAATCTATAAAGGCCTCAACCTCTACATATGGTGAAGGTTGGACTCATGTGGTCAAAAGGGCCACAAATGGAAAACGAACTCTGAGATAAACAAACTTGTTTATCACTCACACTGCAAGAAGATTTCTACAAGTATATAAGAATATTCAATGATAAGAATGATGATTACAATGAGCCTTGTGACTGCGTACTTATATGCATTGACTGATCATGAGGTAAGAGGTGTGTCCTTCGACCTTTCATTCATCTAGTTATTCTTATTTAGTATTTATTATTGTTGTTGTTGTTTATTATATTTATTATAATTATGTTTATTACATTGCCACCTACTTAAGGAATGCTTTATCCTCAAAGCATAATAAATTGGATTCTCCCTAGTTGAGCATGTTTCCTTGGTGGCATCATCTTTGTCTTTGCCTAGTATTAGGGTTTCGACTTCATTTTTTTAGTGTTGGCGAGGTTCCTTTGTATTGTTTTCATCATATCTTGAAGTCTTTTGACCTAGATGTTTACCGTAAAACCCGGATGCTTCTTGGATACATACTTGCCTTGCTTCCATTATTGTATGTTTGTATGTGTTTCTTCCCTTTTTTCATAAGTTGTAATTCAACGTTCTTGAGAGTGGAACCTCAACACCATATAATTTATAATGTTGACCTTGCCAATTAAAATCCATGAGTTGTTCTTCAAGGTTAGTGGTATAAGTGCCCAATTGCATCAACCATTCTAGACCTAGCACCATATCCATCTTATCGAGTGGTAGAGCGTAAAATCATGTTTGTAGTTCAAATTCTTGTATTTCAACTAAGATTTTGTGACATCGTCCTAGTCCCTTAACCTTTTTTCCATCAGCTATTGTAACTATGAGGTCCTTGGTGGGATAAACAAAAAGGTTTAGTTGTTTAGCAGCAATGATGTCTACCAATATTCTTATATTTCTAATTTTTACAATTCCTTTGAGCTTTAATGTCTTAGGTTGTGATTTCCTGGTCTTGGTTGCAGGTGGAATTAAAGGTTTTCCTTCCTCTTTTCTTTGAACCTAGATCTTATTAGTCGTTCTCAGATGAGGCAAAACAAATTTTTTAGTTAGTTCTTCTATTTGGTCCTTTCGAGTAATAGCTTCCTTTTGATACACATCATCTTCATTCCTATTCAGTAGTGTGTATGAGATTGATGTTTGTGATACTTTTGGCAATATTTCGTCATAGTGGAAATTAGAGTTGTATGCTATATTGATTTCATTTTCTAGGTTGGAGACTTCTACTTGCTTCCAATTCACTATTCTATAGTAGCGTAATGACATGTCTTCACATCTATGCCTTGGAGTCCATTTTTTACCACATTTACGACAATGGTTTTCCTTCTTTTTCCCCTTCTCTGAGTGGTTTAGTACTGTTATAATCACTTGATGAACTGTAATCAATTATCTTCTTGAAGAATCTGAAAGCTACCTCATGTTGAGTATTGAACTTTCTTTCGATTACCTTCACCATGCTTCTGACTTCAACCAAATTCTTAGGTCTTGATAATGTTAGCTCACTACAGTTAATGGGTTTTAATCCTGAAATATACAATTTTAGCAAGTGATCCTCTGTAAGGTCTGGAAATTTAGTAGCTAGGACTTCCCATTCATGGGTATATTCAGTAATTGTCCTATTTGTTGTAAATGAGTGAACCTAGTAAAGGTGTCATCTTCTACGACGTCATGAAATCTCTTAAAAAGATCATTTGTGAACATCTACCAGTTAATGGATAAACCACTAGTTTTCTTCGACCACCAGATGAACCAATCATAAGCATCACCTTCTACATATAATGATGCCATCGATAATTTTTCTAGTTCATTGGAAGGTGGGTCCATAGTGAAAATCCCTTAAATTTTATTAACCCACACAATAGCTTTTCTATCGTCTAGTCCATCATATTTAGGTATATCAATTTTGATTTTATTTAGACAACCCATGTTATCTTGATAACACTAGTAACTTGTGTTTGGTGATTCTAGGCTTGGTGGCGGTTTTTGGTGCACTAATGGTTGTGCAAATAATGCATTTAACCTTTCGATTAGTTGTGCAACTAACGCATTTAACCTTTCGTTTAGTTGGTCAATGCTTTCATTTTGATCATTAAGTATCTTCAACATTTCATCCTTGTCGTCGTTTCTCAATCCTAATAGGGATTGCCATCTTTTTCAAAAGCTTTTATTACCTTGTCCATTTTGTCCTCCTTTTATATTAATTTATCAACTTTGTCCCTTAGTTCTTTTTGTCCTTCTCCTAACTCTTTTTGCCCCTTCTTAATGTTACCAAAATGATGTCTTACGTTGTTGAATTCATCCCTACATTGGTTAACATCCAAGTGTGATCCATCAATGCTAACCATCTTGAGGTTGGCATTTTTCTTTGCTAAATCCACATTTTTTATATAAGGTTTTTATAAAGTGACTTTACAAGCCAAAGGTCAAAAAATTTTAATAAAATGAATTATAAAAGTGAGCAGACTATTCCAAGTGAAAAGATAAAAATAAATGATAAATTTTAGAGGGGCACGACCTTAGAAGAAGGCGGAAAGCCACGTGGGTAATGAAAAGGCAGCTATGTACGACTAATGAAATCATAGGAYGAAGTACRRAAGGTAAATAACGGCGTACGAACAAGATTAAAGAATTGACGAATGAGTAGGTCGATTTGTACGGTGTGTTATACAGAGAGGTAGGAATACAGTGGCAACAAACAAAATGGCRGTTGTAGGTATGGCAACAACTTTCCAGGCAGGTCGTACGTAATTTTGAATTTGACAGTGTACGAAACAATAGTACGAATGTTTGTACGGTATTGCAATTGGGTTGTACTTAGCAGTGATTGTTGGATGTATGGAATAGAAATTGAGGATCTGAAAATTAACCCACACTAGGAAAAACAATGGCTTTAATACCAAATGAGATAAACAAAATTGTTTATCACTAAAGTTCCAAGAATATTTTTTCAAGTATATAAGAATATTGAATGATAAAATGATCGATAGAATGATAAGAACGATGATTACAATGAGCCTCGTGACGGTATACTTATATGCTTTGACTGGTCRCGAGGTAAAAGAGTTGTGTCCTTTGGCATTCATTAATCTAATTATTATTACTTAGTATTTATTATTGTTATTATCATTATTTATTATATTTATTATAATCATGTTTATTACAGCTTCCAAGGTTACACCGAAGAGCACGTTGGTTCTAGACAACTCAGTGAAAATTTTYAGGTACAACCACGGGTAAGAACTCTCTTCACTCTTCTCAAAGTACTTCCTGCCATGGTGGGTAGCCGAAGGGCCCAACCTCCTTAGATGTCGGATGCATAGGCCACGRACAAGGYTGAAGATGTCAAGRGATTACCAAAGAAGAATACMTTGATGGATGGGTAATGCATGAGCAATTGAAAGCGAGATGTTGTCACCTCAAACGTTTACCAAGCCCTAAGGGATAAGAAGGGAGATAAGAAGAACATTTTTATGGAAGGTTCTCAATGAAAGTTTGGCCATGGAAAGTAAAGGATTCTATAGACCCAGACATAAAGACCATGGTTTGTAGAATTCACTTCAAAGTTAGACATCTTAAGTCTATAGCAACTGAAAGTAACTAGGTTTGCTTTGAACATAAATTTCCCTATAATTGGCCCCACATAGCTTTGTCTCATTCGTTACATGAGGAAGGTAGAGGGGGGAGCAATCACCCTTATCTCTCACATAGTCTCAATGTGTACCACTGATCACGTGGTCAACCCGTCCAATAGAAATGTGTGAGTGCTTTTGAAACTAAGGCAAGGTCCTTGGCATTGCCAACTTGTATGCCCCCAATGAAGAAGAGGAGAGAGCAACTTTGTGGGATAGGATAGATGAGTACATTCCAAAAGTTGATTGGTTGTTATGTGGAGACTTTAACAATGTTGAATCCCAAGATGACAATATTGGGGTTAACACTGTCAGCATGCCTTAAAGGGAGCATATAACCTAGAATGGCCTTAAGGCCAAACTTGACCTCTACAACCCCAACAAGTATAAAAAGGAAAATTCCTCTTAAGAATTCATTCACCTCGTTTAAATCTCAGGGTCGACTCTAAAATAGTTATGAAGCACCTTGACAAGGCAATGTTGTCAGAACATAATACTTTCTTTTACAACTGTGGATGGGGTAGAATGGTGCAAGTGTTGGGGGAAGCTACCCTTTCCAATCATTAACTTAGTGTGTTCTCCATATCATGGGGAGCGACAAGGATGCAAATGTCAAAGTCTGGATAGTTACTCAATGTCTACCATTTACAACACCTAGCATGTATCAAAGTCACTAGGATATTAGAACTATCTACTTAGCTGCAAGGGAAAATGAGTTGTTGTCAGAGGTCGAGTTATGACATTCATGCAGGGTTTTGGACAACGAATAGAAACCTTGTGGTATTTACACAATAAAGCAACCAAAGAAGAGTTCAAAGAAGTTTGTCGACGGTTACAATTTACTTTGTATAACAAAGCAATGCTTGGGAGAGTTGCATTGCAAAGACAATTCTTGAAGGTGGATGAAATTCATCAAGCCTAGGGTTCCTATATTCGTTCTCAACTCCACTAACTTAAAATTGGAAATTGGGCAACAAAGGCTTTTATCATAGTGCTTTCCTTAAAGCAGGCTTCTGAAAAAATAGGAGCCCTTGAGACTTTGGTTGAACGTGTCATTCATCAAGGGAATATTGAACGAGAATTTCTTAGTTTCTATCATACTATTTTTCAATCTCAAGGAATTGTTGACACCGATAAGGTGGCCATGCAAACTGGCAATGACCTTGACCCTCATAAGGTGTCCCTGAAACAAGAAAGAATATGTGACCAACATTCGACTTTGTCGTTAACAAGAGCCTTGATGGCAATGGTGATGGTGACGACCAATAATAAGTCACCTAGCCTAAACGAGCACTCGTGTGATTTTTTTATGGCTGCCAATGATTTGTTGGGCCTAGCCTTATAAACGTTTCCAAGGAAGTATTTCATAAAAAGTCTTTGGGGTCACTCATTAACAAAGGTTGCATCAAATTTATTACTAAATCAAGAGACCCTAAGTCAATTACCAATTGAAAGTCGATAATTCTTCTCAATGGTTCTTACAAGATACTGGTCAAGGCTCTAACCATGTTGATTTGTTATATCTTTCCATAAATCATTCGATCAAAGGAGACTTCATTAAGTTTATTCCTAAAGTGGGAGACCTTGAGTCGATTACCAATTGGAAGTCAATAACTCTTTTCAGTGGTTCTATGGCCCTATGAATTCAACTATATCTTGCCTTACCTTGCACAGTTCTTTGGGCTTGTTGCTGGCAAGAAACGATAGTTGATGTTTTAGCATCAGACACAAACTTCCACACAAGTCTAGTGTCTGACATGTGGAAGTTGTCCAAAATTCCTTTCAAACCTTTGAAATTCACTTTAATTAAAGTTAATTATTAAAGTGAATGGACTTTTATTAATTGAGTGATTAATCTAATATAATGTAAAGTATTTACATTAGTGGATTAGATGAATCTCAACCATTGATCTGGACTTAATCTCAACCGTCAATCTCATTGGGAGATTAGGGTTATGAGACTTAGTCATCAATGCGTATGTTAGATTCGGTCAAAACTCAATGTTAGAAAAGGAAGGCAAAGTGAAAGGAGAAGAAACAGAGAATCAATGACTCACATAGTCAGCAAAGAAGGAATTTCACTCAGACACAGAGTGACACATAGAGTGTGAGACACAAGAGAGCAAAGAAGGATGTTTGCTCAGTCCAAAGAAGGAGAGAACAAGTAGATTTGGGCAGATCAGGAAGCTGGGCAGCAAATCTGGGCAGTTGTGCAACAGATCTGGGCCGATCAGGATGCTAGGTGATAGATCTTGGCAGCTGTGCAACAGATCTGGGCCGATCAGGATGCTGGGTGACAAAGCTGTGCAGCAGATCTGGGCAGATCAGGAAGCTTGGCAACAGATCTAGGCAATAGTGTAGCAGATCTGGGCAGATAAGGAAGTTGGGCAGCAGATCTGGGCAGTTGTACAACAGATCTGGACAGATCAGGAAGCTGGGAAACAGATCTGGGTAGCTGTGCAGCAGATCTGGGCAAATGAAGAAGTCGGGCAACAGATCTGGGTAAATCAGGAAGACGGGCAGCAGATCTAGGCAAATCAGGAAGATGAGTAGCAGATCTGGGCAAATCAAGAAGCCGCACAGTTGTGCAACAGATATGAGCAGTTTAGGACCTAGGTAGACATATGGGCAGCAGATTGGGCAACCAGGTTTTGTTGAAATTTTGATTCTTTTCTCAGTGGGCGAATTTCCCAGTTTAGGAGCCCCTTGTAAGCTTGGAGTCATTTTAATAAAAAGCTAAATTTGAAAGGCAGAAATTTCTGTGTATCTGTGGAAATTGGTTTATTTGCCTTCCGTTGCATTTTTAATTTCCCAACAGTTATATTTCCAGTCAATGCATTTTATTTTATGTTCAGAAATATTATTTTTCTGCAAGTTTTCTTGAGAGCATAAGGAGATAAAGTGTCTAGGTGCTGGATTTGAGATTTTAACAATGACATGATCTTTCAGCACAAGGAACTATTGTCTACTCAAGTAGTGTATCAAAATAAAATATGTTTGAGGGGATATGAAAGCATGGTAAAGTAAAAACCCCAAGGGTGATTAAAAACCCAGGTATTGATACATCTTATGCATGAGGATATTTTGATGGAGCATATCAGGGTGTGCCCAAGAAAATTGGGGCAAGAGGTTTACTGTTCTTTGAGGAGGTCATAAAATTATTTTCGAAGTAGGCACAAAAGAAGGAACAAACAATTGGGCAGAGTTAAATGCCTTACTATTGTTAATGAGATTTGCAGTTGAGAGAAGTGTGGTCCAACTGCAGATCATGGGTGACTCCAAAATTGCGATAGATTGGATCAATGGTAAAAATAACTTGCAAAATATGACCCTCTCCCCTATACATTAAAAGGAAGCTTCACAAAAACCTATCTTTAATGTATCTACAGTAGTGTTATCAGAACCGAACTGGTCGACCTCAAAAATGTGAACTGGACCAGAACTGGGAAAAAACTGGTCGACCAAAAAAAACATAAAATATTCAAATTTTGAAAAAAAAACATATATATATTCATGTGCATCCATCTGAATCAAAACCATTATACACAAATATGCAAAGTTTCTCATGTATATAGCAAGGGTGAATATAACCAAAATAGCATTGAGTACAATCCATCTCTAAACCAAAATACATCAACAAAGTGGCTCTAATGGCCTCTATAGTCCAAAAAAATCATGCTACAACAAATAACTACATATCATCCACACAATACCTATATTAGCCTTTAGGATCCTCATCATCAATGTCACCCTCTAAACATTCAAATAAGATAGAAAAAGCTTAACATGACTAATAAGTGATTTTACTTGAGTGAAAAGTACATTTTTAGTAGGGTCATGACAGAAGAGTTCAACAATCAATGCCACCAACATCAAGGGACATACAGGGCTTGGTGCTCTTGATTAAATGCCAATTCCATGCCCTCATACATGATAGAATCCAGTGGAAACGTTGCAATTCTGCCAATCTTGAAAACCTGAAAACCATAAAGTCTGTTGAATTTTGAATGGGACCTAAAATTCTACTTTCTCCATATGAAGTCCAATAAGGTTGGAACCACTCTCAAACATCATGAAACAAATTACAATTAATGGTAATGTTAAAAATTTAAGTAAAAGGATGAAAATGAAAGATAAAAATATTACCATTAATTACTATGGTGGGTGAAATGGAGGGGGCAAGGACCTCTTTAAATAGCGTTAGTAGGGCCCTAGGGTTAGTTATTAGGCAACCCACCTTTTAATTTATTGTTTTTTTATTTGGATTTCGATGGTCCATAGTTGTGTTGTACGGTGTTGTACAGAACCGACTAGTTTGGTACCTAAATGACCTAAAACGATCTAAATTAGCTATTCGGACCGATTTTGGCCCAAAACCAGTCAGACCGACCGGTTCCAATCCAGTTCCAATAACACTAAGACTCTACAAAGAGCTAAATACTAAAGTTGACTCTCTCTCTCTCTCTCTCTCTCTCTCTCTCTCTCTCTCTCTCCAGGTTGCTACATGTTGCAAGAAGTCAAAACTAGAGTCATTGGAGCCATAGACAACTCACTAATCAACTAGTTCCTCCAACTAAAGGAGGGCAATTCCGAATATGGACAAGATTTTCTATTTATATTTTAAATTAAAAGTCAAGCTTGTTTTCATATGGCTTTTGATGTAAAACCCTAAAAGGGCTTCTTGTTGGAAGATTGTTATTAATAAGACTAATAAGAGAATTCTTTTTGATGGAATGCCTCTTTTTGGATGCTCTAACAAGAGCATTTTTGGAGTGCCCATTGGCACATTTTATGCATAATCTGTGTTTCTGAATGAAATAATAATTATAAGATTTTATGTTCTCGGAAACAAAAAAAAACAAAAAAAGTTATCTTTGAAAGCAGTGCTTGAGAATTTAGCCTCATCTATGTGTGTGTGTGAGTAAGACCTATTAGTGTGGACCCTAACTAACACCAAGTATGGTCACAAGCCAACCACACAAGGTGTATCAATGTAATCACTTCAGACCACAAGGGCACCCCTTAAGATCAAAGCAACATCCCACCTAGGACCAATAAGGGGACACAAATAAGAAGAGTTGGCATAAAAGATAATTGAAGAAGTATTGCATCCCAACGAAGGATGTAGGCTTCCAAAGAGTGATGCAACCCCTTTGTAATGTGATAATCAAGGAGTGTTGAAGTTGATGAAAAATCCAATTTGTCACTCGCAAACGAAGCATAGTGAAATTCACTACTACTTCATCCGAAAGAAAGTTCAAAACAAGGGGATTGAACTATTAAATTGTCTCTCCTAGGACCAATAAGCGAGATGTATTTATCAAGCTTTTCACAAGGGACAAATATGTATAATTTCAAACAAGCTCAATGTAGAAGTAAACAAATGGAGCTTGATAACAGGCCAACAATTTTCCCATTTTCAGATTTTGCCTCACCAAAATCCAATGCTACAATATTTTCTAAAATTCACCATCAAATCAACCAAAGTTGTAGAGCTTAGCTTTTGGGGTTACTCCAAAACTATTTATCACCGTGCTAGGAGAGCATTAGGACTACTAGCCCCTTGGCAATACTTCATGGACATATGGTGGCTCAATTTGGGTGGATGCTTAACCTTGGTTAGAGTGCTAGAATAGCACCCTTACCTAGATGGTTGTTACCCTGATCGACATGATGACTAACCCATTGGGTGCATACGATGGCAGAGTCGCTTGCTTGATTAGGGGAGGTAACTACCAAGGAGGGCAAGCGTTAGGCACTTGTAGGAGGGCTTTTAGCCCTAGGAGCTTGGGACCATGTGATATATACCTTGAAGGTTGGACACTTGACTTGGAAGGACTTTTGGGTTGAAGAGCATACTTCATGGGCATTGGTTGTGGAATCAAACACATATGTTGAGGAGGAGCATTGGAGCTTAGTGACCACATTGGCACACATACGAATAGCATTGGGCACATGAGAGGACATGTGGCACACAATTAATGGAGTCCCTTGCATGAAGAAACTTGGATAGTCGACCACCATGGAAGAGGGAGCATTTAACTAACAACATGTTAGAGAATGCATCATCTTGGAGAAGGGGTGTGAAGACCTTGGAGGGCATTTTACTTTGGGGGTTGGATAAATCCTAGTTTGACACATGTACATCCTTGTATTGTAAAGCACTCTAAGTGGGGTTGCCTTGTTGAATACTTGAATGGAATTCCTTGTTTTATGTTAGCCTCCCCCACCTACTTTATATATAGACGGAGAACAGAGCTCTTGTATTCATTATTGTCATTGTACTCCTTTTTTGTATTATCTTGGAGAAATCTTCTAAGGATCAAGATGTTGGTGTTCATGAGGAAACCCTAGAAACATGACATTAGCGTTCATGATGAAACCTTAGGAGAAGACGAGGAGAGAGAGAGAGAGAGAGAGAGAGATAGAGAGAGAGAGAGAGATGTCTTGGATGTTCTTGGAGAGAATGCTCTTATGCTAGGATTTGTTCTTGTGATGCTAGGGTTGGTGCCATGCATGTAAACCCTAGAGAAGAACGTGATGTTGGGCATGATGATGCCTATTACAACTCTTGTTGTAGCGCTAGGGCTTCTACCCTAAAAGACATGGAGAGTGGAGCTAACGCTTTACATGATTATGGAGCCATGTTCTTGTGGGATGTGAGGCTAGGGAAAGATCATGGAGAGACTAGCTTGATGAGTCTTGAGCTTGGTGTGATGCATTGCTTGGAAGAAGACTTGGTTATTGTATCCTTGATGTTCTGTGGAGGTCTTGGTGCTTGTTTTGATGCAAGAGTTGAAGACCTAGGGTTTGAGGACTCAAACCCTAAGATGAACATGTAGATTTGGATGCTAGCACTAGAGTTGTCTTGCCATGTACTTGTGGAATACAACATGGCTACGGTTTTTAAACTCTAAAGAAGACAATAGTTCTAGTGTGGAGAGCTTGTGTGATACAAGCTTGTTGTATGTGCCAAGTAGGACTTGCAACATTGACGCTAGCGTGTAGAGGATCTTTGGTGAAGTGACATCCTAGCTTTGCTTGAGAGTGACTCCTAGCTAGGAGGAGTCAATGACTAGGGTTTCCTTATGCTTTCCCTAGCTAGGATTTGGAGAACTTGAATTGTATCAATTGTGCGATGAAGTTGTGGTATGTACGTGTACTTCAACTTATATATATATAAAGTTTCCAGCTGTCCAAATTTTGTGTACTTGCAAATTTGATTTTCAACTTATGTCATTTTCATCGCACAATTGATTTTAGCCCTTGATATTCGTGTTAATTTGACATAACAGAGAGTTGAACTGATTAAGTGGTTTGACACATATCTAGAAGATAAGATAGCAGATTTACTGATGTTATATGACAATTCAAATCTCTTATGTGCTTGGAAAAGTGTACCCAAAGCACTATAACTTGTCGGCATTCAAGTACATGTTAGTTTTCCTAACCTAGCACCTGACAATTTATTATGAATAAATCACTTATTAATAAATGCAAAACTAGGTTTTAACCAAATTACAGCGAAAGCATAATAACTGAAACCAAACACATTACACACAAGATATCTCGGTAAACACCCCTGGAAAAACCCCGAAGGGAAAACCAGATTTGAGTTGATTTTATTAGATAAAACCTTGGGCTCCCATCTTGGGATAATGGCCCACATGAGGAATACAATACAACAAATAGCCAAGCCCTACAAACCTCAAGATCAGTCCTTCGATATCACTGGTTGGCTACTATCTCCCTCGTTGCTCCTTTCCTCTACCCTTGCCCTTACACACTTGGATAGAAGTCCTTCTCCACCTACTCAATGAGATCTCACTCACTCATTTTGTGTGTGACACAAGCACATGAGCAAAGAGTACTCCTTTGCTCCAATGTACTTTCTGTGTGTCTCATCCTCTCACTTAGGCTGCCTTTTATTATGTTGAGTTAACCCTAGATCTCCTAAAGTGATCAACGAATGAGATTTAATCTCATGTTCACTTTAGATCTAACGGCTAGGACTTAATTTAACTCACTTAAGTTACTAATGCCAAATACCTAGGCATTTAACTTAATTAAAATTTCATTAATTAAAAAGTCATTCACTTTAATTATTAACTCATAAAGTGAATTTCCTAAGGTTATGAGAGGTAATAAGGACGACTTCCACATGCTAGACACCAAGCAAATGTAGAAGTACATGTTTGATGCTAAATACATCACCAATACACTTGCTCAGTATTTATTTTCTTGCGCTTCCTGGTGAATTGGATTGTACAGAAATGAAATATTAGCTGCTATAATTTAATATACGAGATTCAGACCTAAGGCTGAAAGTTCACACAAAATAGATCCAGAAAACCTTAAGTAAATGAGGTGAAATTTCAGAACTTGCATTAGTTGCCCAAGTTCTGAAATTTCTACATGTTGAAGTTTATGAAAAATCCAGTTTGTCACTCAAAGACAAAGCATAGTGAAATCCACCACTACTTCATCTAAAAGAAAGTTCCAAACAAGGGGATTAAACTATTGAACTATCCTTCCCAAGACCAGTGAACTAGATGTATTTATCAAGCTTTTCTCAAGGGGTAAATATTTGTAACTTCAGACAAGTTTGGTGTAAAAGTAAACAAATGGAGTTTGATAACAGACCAACAATTTGACCCTTTTAAGATTTTCCCTCACCAAAATCTGGTGCTGCAATCTTTTGCTAAAATTCACCATCAAACCCATTGAAATTCTAGATTTCAATTGCACAAATGGATTCAACACCCTCAAAACCCCTACTGCACCAGGATTATGCAATCTATTCATCTAATACATGCAACTTCATCAAACTAAATCATTTTTTGCCAGATTTCATCACTTTTTGGCATTTGCTAGTTTGTCCTCCCATCATGTTTTTCAGGCCGAAAAGAGGAAAAACATTGGACCAATATCCTCTGCCATAAACAAATTGATCATTAAGGGGAGATGATAGAATATAATGAACAATGTTACTTATGTAAATAAATAAAGTCAGTGTATAAAGTCAACTTAGTAAGTAAAGCACACGTGGTTAATTAAGATAATTAGAGGTTAAGACATACCATGGAAATTTTTAAGAGTTATTTCTGTTCGAAATAGGGTTGTCGTTGATGTCAAAGATAGGGGGAAACTACAGATGTCCAAGATAAATATTACAAAGCTACAGATGTCCAAGACAAAGATTGCAAGATGGAGATTGTTGAAAGTATTACTTTTGGATTCTTGATAGTCAGTTTGAATACCCTATCTATGAAGGCATTTTTACTGTACATACCTAGCTCAAATGAGAGCACAAGTTAAATGGTTGGAAATCTTGTTCCGAGACCTTTCCAACGGTATATGGCATTCCCTCTAACTCCCTAGGAATGAGGAGATCTTAATTTTTCCATCCGACAACCCAGCCAGAAAATTGAGGTCGGCTCAACCATTCTTTGTAGGTCGACCCAAGAAGTGGGGTTAGAATTACTATAAATACAGGATAGATGTGCGCATTTGTAGAGCAACCAAGCAAGAGATCAAGTCTAAGGTGCGCTAAAGGTGTTGGGGTGTCTTTTGGGATCTAAAGGTGTGCAAGAGAAGTCTAAGGGATTTTCTTGGGGTCTTTCTTGTTCTCAAAGTGCGCTATAGGTTTGTGATGTTGTCGTGTGTGTTATTCTAAGGTTGTGATGTTGTTGTCATTGTGATGTTGCCATATGCGTTATTCTGATGTTGTTGTCATTGTGATGTTGCCATATGCGTTATTCTGATGTTGTGATGATGTTGTCATTGTGATGTTGTCGTGTGCGCTATTCTAAGGTTGTGATGTTGTCGTCGAGAATTATATTCTGGAATGATGCTATGAGGCTAGCTAGGGCATGAAGGATACATGTGACTAGGGTTTGAAGAATTGTCAGTGGAATGAAGCATGCAAGTGAAGTCAGAAGTCCTCTTTGTATGAAGATCTCGGATCGGTGTCTACACATATCTTATTGAGTTAGTGCTCAAGTGAGGGGATTGTTGTCTCCAGCAGGTTGATGCCTGAAAATATTGTACCATTAGGTTGGTGCCTATAGAGACTGTTTGGCTAGTGCTTAGTTGAGGAGATTGGTGTCTCCAGTAGGTTGGTGCCTACATCTTGTTGAGTTGGTGCTCAGTTAAGGAGATTGGTGTCTCCAGTAGGTTGGTGCCTACAATCTTTTTAATAGTAGGTTGGTGCCTACATGAATTTATAAAGATAAGTTTTATGGTTTTCTCCCGATTGGGTTTTCATGTTAAACTCTATGCATTGTGATTTGAGTTTATATGTGATTATTGTTTCTCAGTTAATGAATGATTGATGAATGGTTAAATAAAGTAAAAAGTATCTTATACTAATTCACCCCCCCTTCGGTATAAACATAAGTTCAACAACTTTTTTAAATCCAAATCTACATAATATACATAAAAGTTATCTTCTATAATGAAATAATCATCTCGCATCATTTACAATCATATTCAATCTTTTGCTCAACAAGGACAAGCCACACTTCTCATTTTTTGTGATAATTGACAGATAGGTTAACTCTTAGGAAACGTTCACTTTCATCTAAAGTTCCTCTTCTCAAGTCAAAATTAGTTTACTAAATTTCAAGAAGAAAACATAATAACGAAATCTAATCGCTATAGTTGTCGAGACATGTTGAAATTTAGTAGCTTGACAGGTATTAATAATCATCTAAAAGACTATCTTCTCAAGTAAAAGGCAGTAAACTGAATTTCAAAAGGAATAGATAACAACCCATTCTCAACAATATAGAGGACAGATATATTCAGTTAGATGCAAATCTTACCACATTCCTGTTAGCTTCAAATGCGTCTCTCATCTTTGATGCCTGTATGCATTAACAAGTGCAAGATAAGTACTCATGTGCCTCTGCAAATCAAGAACATGGTGAACTACACAATATAGCAAAGATTCTTATGATTCTTGGTTTGGCAGAATCCATATTTATATAGCTAGCATTCATTGATAACATTCATAAATCTGGTAACAAATCTTCCACTAATAATAAACAAATATTGGAGTTTAAAATTTAATCCACAGCAAACCAAAACCAAAATGCCTTGCAAGGTCTGCCTTTTATAGTGTCTAAAATGTAAAACACTAAGCATTGCAATTCCATGACAGAGGTTGATCACTGACTCAAATTGTATTCTACCATCTTCAAACCCATAACTTACAAGAATCTTGTATGCAACTGTATCACATACCTTTATTTGCAGTCTAGCTTGCTCTAGACTTAATGATGTTACATTACCTATCAATCCTTACCTATCAATCAAAGTCATATAGCTTGAATGCTTGAAAAACATAACTTTTATGCACAATATAAAGCTTGAATTCCATGGAATGTAAAGGCAGTCTGTGTGAAATAGGGTCCTAACTTTTAAAATACACTCTTAACCGACCAAACCTTGTACATAGTCCGAGACTTAATGTCAACAACAAAATTCTAATAGTATAGTTTGTTTTGTATTTCAGTTTTTTAGATATACTTTAAAATTTTGTTTTATTACATATCTATAGTTAATCAGTGAGAAAATCAAAGTTTAAACAAATACATGGTTACAAGATCAATAAGCATTTCTCCTCTTTTGCTCCTTGAGGAAACTATAAAACATACCACATTCTGCTGATGATATTCATACATAACATGGGCAGAGATATGATAAGAGAAACATCATTGTATTTTTAACCAGCGTAGATCCATCTTAAACCAGGATCTATCAAGCACCGAGAGGGAACAAATTTCTTAATGTGTAAATTTTAATTTATATGTTGTTATCTAAATATGTAGGTACGTAGTCAATTAAATTTTTTAATTGAGCCGACTTTATTATTATTATTATTATTTTAATGTAACGTTATCTAATCTAACATCACTTGACAACATCTCCCCCATACTGGGCTGTAGAGCACCTCGCTACTCTCGGTGCAATTAATGAAGACTGGTAGATTACATGCACATATATGAAGGAGCTCCATTCTAGAATTCCCTAAGCAACGGCATATATAATTATGGATTATTACAACATTAATGACTTATTACTACTTTATCCTAACACTACTTTATTACATCATTAACTTTGTCCTGACATCTAACACATACTAATGATCCCTGGGACTTGAATAAAATAAAGATTGAATATATATTTGTCTAACACATCCTAGAGGTTATACATTGAAGCAGTCAAAGCACCTATTAGTATTTTAGCATACATAACACAACTTATGTCGAAGTCTAATAATCTAGAACACAACACAGATTAACACATGCCTCTTAAGTCCTAATTTGGAAACCATCTCATATTATGTTAAAATGTACTGTACAAGTACATACTACTATTTAGTGAAGCACTCCAATTTTATCCCCTGACCAATAGCTGCACCTTCGGTTCTTGAGACCTCAAGAATCAACATGACTCAAACCCTCAAGTCATGGACTCATGCAAACAAATCAATGACTAGCTCCATAACTGAGCAAGTTCCCCATTCGGGTCATTGTCAAATCCACTTGGCTGGCCATTCCATAAAATCTCTTTCCAAAAGTTGATTATGCTTATTCCAAGAAGTGATAATAATATCAAGAATGGTTTAAGGTGTTTACTCATCTCCTAGTTTGCATTATAGCAAAATTTCAATGCAATCATAAAGCTTTATTCTCCACTGGAAAACACCTCTTCCACATGCCATTTTATCCCCCAGACTTTAGAGATCAATTGTGGTGTTCTTAGGTCTATGGATTTGAGATTTGGGTCCCTTGCCTCAAGACTCAAACATGCACCAGAAAGCACCTACATCTAGCTCGTACATATTCAAGCACCTACATCTAGCTCGTACATATTCAAGACACCCAACAACCATAAATAACATACCATACCATAGTCATAACATCACATATTTCTTACAATACCTCAAGAACCATTCCTAGATACTAAGCCTAACAACAAAACCATAACCATCACAAGTAAATTTCTTCAATCAGCAAGTTCTCTTCCTAGAATAAATTCATCTTTGATTACATCTCGGTTAATCCTCAGATGTCAAACTTGCTCAAGAGGCATCAATCCATTAAAATAAGTAAAAATTAACAAGATCCAAAAACAGTTACCTCAATGCAAGGGTATCATGCAAAACCCTTAATTCCAATCATTTATAAATCCCACACACAAAATACATAAGATCAAATATGGCCATATATGATACATTCATATTTAGCCTGTTGGGCTAGCTTGAGTGGTTAAATGCTTTGAACTTTATGTAGAAGGTCTCGGGGTCAATCCTTCAGGCTGGCTGCCTCTGTTGCATACCTCACTCAATGTCCCTACTGGGTCAAGCACCATAATCAGAACCAATGGGTTTACACTGGTGTTGAATGCCATATGTTTTCCCTTCTTTCCTCTCATTTTCCTTTCATGACTTTTCCCCTCCCTTAAAATTTCTTGGCTATGTATCATACACCTTCTTCATCCCTCTCTTTATTTTTGCTTACCATACTTAGTCATTTCCATCACTCGCGGACTTGTTTTTATTTCATTTTTCCTTTTCATCCTGTTCAACACTTAGTTTATTTTTCTTATCGCGGACTCACGGACTTGCATTTTCATTTGAAAACTTCCACTCCGACATTTAAAGGGGAGGGAATTACGATAAGATATAGGGCTCCACCTAGCTCTTGGTTGTAAATTCGTAATCCATTTCAAAGCAAGAGAGGAGGAAAATATGGGACAAACTTAAGCTCTGAAGAGTTGGAGTCAAATGAGTTACACTGGGGACTTAAAGGAGGTGGAGACTGCTTGGTCAAACAAGCCTATTTTTACATGGTAGGTTATGAGGAACTCGATGCTCCAAATAAGGGGTGAAAGAAGATTATAACTCTGAACTTTTGCCCAAAGTTGTGGCCTTCATATGGCAGATCCAATGGGGGAGGATTCTTATAGGCAAAAATATGACAAAATAAGGCTTTCAAGGTCCCTCACGATGTTGTCTCTGCAATCAAGCAATTTTTCTACTATGTTCTCTAACACGACAACTTTAGGAATGGGCTACAAGGAAGATAAGGAAAAGTGGTGGGTCATTTCAATCAATCAATCAGGCTTACAATTGCTTCCCACAAGGAGAGTATAACAGCCAAGTATCATAACACATTTGATCACTCCTACCAAGATTTCTCATTTGGAATATTTGAAAAGAAAGAGAAGAGATTTTATGGATTTAGAAGTTATTCCAAGATGCCACAAGATAGGTATATCTAACTATTGTTTCACACACATGCACCAAGGTATGTTCACAAGGAATCTATGCATCTTTTAAGTAAAAACATGGTAGGTTCAACACCTATTGAAACAAATAGAACTTAATCATCAATTTATGCAAATCTTGGCACGAGGAATATATGAAACCTTTGGAAAGGGAAAACATATTTGGGAAACATGAGGGATACTCCCTGATTAACTTTGCTCTTGGAAGACCTTTAATGTTTAAAATCAAGTTGTCTAAAGAACATTGAAACCTCCACACCCGTATTTATATAATTTGAATTTTGACAACCCTTCACAAGGAAACCCTAGTGTATCTAGTGTATTTGGTTTGGGAGGTCCAATTCGCAATAATGAGGGGCAACTATAATTGGTCTATGTAGCTAATATTGGTGTAACCACAAACAACACAGTCAAGATCCAATCAATAGAGTTTGGCAAACAAAGAGGTCTGAGAAACTTATAGGTGAATGGCTATTCCCAAATAGTTATAAACCTTCTTCAGAAATTGATGGTAGCTTCTCCCTATCACTCTAAGAAACATCACTGGAAGTTGGCTCCACACATAATAATAATAATCTAATAATAATCTAATTTTAAGGTCACAGCAAAGCCAAACACCAAATTGGTGTATGAGACCCCCTTGTTTGTGGAACAAAGGACCCCCTCCACGCAACGATTTGACTACTAAAGTCTACATAGGTGTACATATCCTACCCCCCTCTGGATTTGAACTTGTGGCCTCCTAGGAGGAAAAACATGTTCTTAACCATTAGGCCCACTCATTGAGAAGTTGTTGATCAGCTTCAACCACATTAGATTCCACCACACTCTTAATTTTGGAAACAAAGTCGTAGATCTTCTAACATACATAAGAGTTGAAGGAATCTCGGGGCAAAAAGACTTTTTATTCTCCGGAGGAAATATAACACTTAAAGACTAGCAACATTTGCAAAAAGTATTAAAAGAAGATCTAAAAGAGGACAATTATATGCTTTCCCACTCATCTCTACCCTTTCTAGAATGAACTACCTCCCTACAAATCAATCATAGGGGGTGAGATCATCAAGAGGAACAATGGATTCTACCTGGAGATAGCAACGAGCCCAAATCTCGATTCGGGAATGAGATTGAGCTTCATTTCGGATCACTCCCCCTACTAACTTTCATGAGCGTATAATTTATGTATTAATGATATCCTATATTGGGCCAGTGATAAAGGATCTAATGCAAGGGCATGTAATCAGGGATGATCTGTTATCACATGAAATAATCAATTTAGGGTGATCAATGTTTGTAACCTTTGTGCACGTATTTTAGGTACACGCAAGCCAAGGAGAAACTATCAATAACTGGGATCACAAGTTAATGATTACAAAGAGGAAATGTGGAATGCATGAGTTCCCATAAATCCAATTTGGTGTCTAGGGGCGCTATCAAAGATGGTAATAAAATTCGAGGATCCAACCTTGATCACAAACCTAAGTTCTCTAATCAATAGAGGTTGTGATATTTTCCTTTGTTTTCCCATGTTCCCTCTCCTATGTTCATGGCAATTTGAGAACATGTCTATATGGCATTCATCTATCATGCCAACTCTGGTGAGTATGAACAAAGTCATTATCTTAAGTGGCAATTTCTTAGATCTCGATGCCCGCCCAAAATACCTACAATTTCCCTCAAAGCTCAAGGAGGGGATTATGACTTTATCAACAATAGATCATGATGATGATCGAGAAGCAACTCCATGCACGTAGCAAAATTTCGTGTTCAAAGAATGAATGGAAAGGACACCAAGGATTTATTTATTTCATTTTGCTCTGATGGATTTTAAGAGCTTCAAAATATGTTAGCTTTAGTTGTTATTAGTAGTATATAGACATTGATAATATGATCCTTACCAAGCAAAAACAAAATTGCAATTTTGACACATCTGATAGTAGATCTCCCAATTATGATGATCAGGGTAATTGCAATAGGTCTAGCAAATGTGGTGATAGAAAGCTAATAGGATATACACTTAGCTATCTATGTTTTCGTATTGAGGGTTCTAAAAGACAAATATGGGATCCTCAAACATAATTAAAAGGTTCCCATTTTGATCACCGTTGCCAAGTACT